>JASVEL010002586.1:0-72769 GCA_032618575.1 Nicotiana noctiflora
TAGAAGAACACTCATTACACATTCCCAGCTTCGCATACCAACAGGAATATACTTACTTTCAAACCACGGTAGAACACATCACAAACTCTTTCTCCCAATTCATTGCGTAAGTTTAACTGCCAGGACTGAGTCCTTTTTACCCATATCGAGCTATGCAACTGCCAGCACTCAAGAGCTTTGTTGCACCATATCTGCAAGACTCATTACTTCGAACACATACCAGGAGTTAATCGTATCCTTATCATACCGTTCCGATTTATAAACTAGTTGCTCCATTTACCCAATTTCCTTTCTGATTCATCTTAAATTTAATATTCTCTTTACTGTAGCACTACAATATCTCAACACATGTTACCACACGAGACTCATACACAAGACTACACGGTCTAAGGCTCACAGGCCGCTGAATACTCTCTCAATGTTTCCCAGAAGTACCACATTCTACAATACTTCATTTTGAAAAACTTCTTGCGATTTTTGAATTCGTTATCATTACTCTCCAGTATAGATACATAGAATCTCATCATTCACATATCATTACACAAGTCTTGATCCCTTCTAACGAAACCACCGTCTTTAGCCATATACACAATCTTAATACATCTGACTGTTACAAGCAAAATCTTGAACACCGCAAAATTATTCTCGGGCTTCATTCACCCTTATTCAATTATAATTCAACTGTCTTATTAAACAGAACCAATCGTGCCTTGTTAGAACTCTGGCACCGCAGAACATGATTACACATAGATGCATTCAACTATCTTTCTTTCCTATACACCGAACATTCTTTAGCAGCAGCAGTTCAAACCATCCTATTATTTCTTCATATCTACGAAGCACCATAACCTTTATCAGAATTTCCCAACATACTTAGAGACAGAACCAATATAGCACACAACAATGCAATCAGTTAATCAATAACAACCTCCCCAACTTGGCTCGGAGTCATACATCAAAACACTTTTAGCCACATATGTCATTCTTACTCAAATGATGCCACAATGTTATCGTGAGATTAAGCTCAAGTCATTTACAAGCCTTGACAGAGACTCGAATCATCAGAGACCTTAACTCTTCTGCAATTCTTGCATTTATACACACTCAACATTTAAGCCTACTCTTCAAGTGACAAAATTATTTTTCTAAGTCCCAATTTTTCCAAAAATTTCGACAGAGTTTCCTTTGTAATTTGGCCTATCCACCTGCCAGAGAATCACCAAACCGTCCTAACAATACATCCGCAACTCGACAAGACATCACAATGTATATCAACAACATTAATTTCAATACTACACGAGTTATATTATCAAAATTGATACATGGACCTGCGTCGCACCTATTCGAATCATAACACATAGGAAATACCTTTCAAGTACACATAAGGGTCATACCACTTACGAACACCCCCGTAGGAGATAGCCCACCCGCTTCGCCTTAATTCGATGTTTTAACATATCTTCTACCATTACATAGCATAATCACTTTAGTCTTTCTGATTCTAAACTCATTTTACTACACGTAAGGTACTTTACCTTCCAATTAAGAGATATGATAAATATTCACCATACCCATAGTTCGGGGCTACACAACAGGTTACAATAATGATCTAACACCTGACTGCTCGTACATTATTAAGCTGCCATGTCCACAGTTAGGGACAATACCAATCACACGAAATTTCATAATACCAGTTTTGTAAAATCAGCACTCCGATGCTCAAACATAGACAAGGTCCAGCATCAATTCCTCCCGACTGGCCCAACATGAACTCACAGAGATTATATCTCGCCCCTCGATCGGGGAATCACTAGCCATCAAGGCAATTATATTATTGAGCGCTCGATGCGTACACAGCCGTGTGGAAGGAATTTCAAAGATTATATCTCAAACTAAATCAAGTACGCACGATAAGAATTCCAAGAAATGTGAAGCATTTCCTAAAAGGTTTGCAGCCTCCCGAGGATAAGTACATGCATCCCCATACCGATCCACGAGACTCTACCAACCGGCTCAAGACTCATGGGCCTAGTAACCCAGGCTCTGATACCAACTTGTCACGACCCCAAATCCAGTCGTGATGGCGCCTGTCACGCCCCCTAGGCAAGCCCGACCATTCACACACTCAGCCCGAGCATGAAGCTCAAATCAATTACCTGAACATTAATATCAACAATAAAGCTAAACTGTATAACCACCCCAAAGACCTAGGGTCACGAGTCTAGAGCCTCTAACATGATCGGATACAATATCTAAACCAAATACTCAAGTCTCAATAATGTGTATGTAAAGGAAAACTGGAATAAGAAGAGATGCCAGGTCCTGCGAATGCCAGTAGCTACCTCAACAACTCAGATATATACTAATAAAAGCAGGAGTGCTCATATATCCCTCATGTGTACCTGAATCTGCACACGAAGGTGCAGGGAGTAGGGGTGACTACTAAGTACTCACTGAGTAATAAATATATACAAGTAGCTGAAAGTAAGAAATCCACAGAATACCACATAATGAAGCTAAACTACTGTCCGATTCCTCTTACGAACTAGCAACAACAACAGTACATTACCACTATCAGAGATAATTCACGGACAAAGATGCAATGCAAAGCACATAACCGCTACGGCGTATAGCCCGATCCATTTAACGTCGACGGTGCTCACTGGGGTGTGTACAGACTCCGGAGGGGCTCCTACAGCCCAAGCGCAATACCGTTGCGGCGTGCAGCCCGATCCACCCTCAGTCCAAAACAAACATATAAGTCGCACAACAGCTCAAATTACTTATTTCCAAGTTCCAGTTTATAAGTTATGAAAATACTTTAACTTTTATTTATTTTTTCCCAAAACAGGTGACTTAGCATTTCAATACGGTGATTTCAAACCATGACTGAGATCAGTGATTAAGCATACAGAGCTATCACATATATAACTATCACATAGGGATACTACAGGTCAGCACCAGGCCCCAAACATGGCTTACAACCCACAATTATATCAAACACGGTGTATTTCATCCACTAACAATATATTATTCATATCCGGGATGGACTAAGTCTCAATCCCCAGTCACAATCAATCCCGCACCTGTCACAGGGTGCGAGCCATGCCCTACTAGCATCAAAATATGCTAAGCCGGGGTTTCGAACCCTCAGGCTACCATATACACAAACTACTCACCTCTAGCTGGTCGAAGACTCGTCCGTGATTCCTTTTCCTTTTGAATTTGCCACCTCCTGCTTAGAATCTAGTCAAACCACAACAATTATATCAAATACGGGTCAAAGAAACATAACCCAATTCAATTTATACGAAATACGCGATAATACACCAAGTTGGTAAAACCCGATCCCGGGCCCGCCGCTCAAAAAATTCCAAAATTAGTACCAACGCGATACTCATCTCGCCAAGGGCTTTCAAAACCCAAATATTCGATTCCAATACCTAGGCCATAATTCTTCACAGTTTCTACCCAAATTCATAAAGATTGATGTCAATTCTACCATAAAATTACGTTTTTGAGTCAAGAAACTTACCTCCGATGAATACCTGATGAATTCCCAGCGTTTTCCCGTGCGTTTCTCTCTCTAGGGCTCAAAATTGTGTTTTTGGTGAATGAACCCGCGACTACACTGCTTCTAATTTTTAATTCGCCGACAGAACCATTTGTTCTACGCGTTCACGATGTTTCGCTCAGTTTACTCTTCACGAACGCGACGCCTCACACGCATTCGTGAAGCACAATTTCTCAGCCACCGGATTTTTCTTCTATGCGTTTGCTTCGCCCCTCACGTGAACGCGATGCATCCCCTCACTCTCCTACGCGATCGCGACATGCTGACCGCGAATGCGACGCGTTCCATTTTCCTCCTACGCGAACGCGACCTCCAGGGACGCGAACGCGAAGCTCAACCAAGCTTGGCCTATGCGAACGCGACGTCCTAATCGCGAACGCAAAGGCTTATTTGCTGCTGCACAAACCTGCAATTTTCTGCAGTTTTCTCCAAGTTCCAAATGCCCGGATGATGGTCCGAATTCATCTCGAGGCCCCCGGGACCCCAACGAAAACCACCAACATACTCCAAAATACGATATGGACTTGTTCCAATCATAAAAACACCATCCTAAACATCAAAATCACCATTTTCACATGGATTCAAGCCTAAGTTTCTTCTAAACTTCTGAAACTAACGTTCAATCAAAAACCCGACCAAACGATGTCCGAATGACCTAAAAATTTGCATACAAATCCAAAATCACCTAACGGAGCTACTGCAACTGTCGGAATTGCATTCCTACTCCCGGATCAAAATCTCACCTACCGTTTGGATTTCACCGAAATTCAACCTTAGCCAATTCAAGCCTAAAACTTTACCGGGCCTCCGAATTCGATTCTGATTACTCTCCTGAGTTATAAATGATCCCCCGAAACTAGTCGTATCATCAGAATTCAATTCTGAGCTATCTAACTCACCATTCAACATTCGGTTGACTTTTCCAACCTATTCTTCTCATAAAGAGGTTTATCGCCTCATTTTTATCTAAATTTCTTCCGATTTGCTTCTAACTTTCCGAACACATATAAATTAGCATATTGAAGTGTTAAATGAAGAAAACGGGGTGATAACTCCCGTAACGACGGGTCGGGTCGTTACATTTTTATTTTTTTATTTTTATCAAAAACTACCTACAGTAAAATTGAGTATTAAAACTAAGTTAAGATAATACGTAAAATCATACAGACAATCTCCTCACCCCACACTTAAAGTTGTACAATATCCTCAATGCACACTGTAAATAACAACTGGATAAAAAAGACTCCCTATAGACCAAAGGCCAAAGAATTAACAGCTCATGGTTATTCCAACTTTCCCAGGTATGGTCCTTTATGTGGGCACCCTACACTTAGTTTCCGCCATATTCTCGATTTTTCACACTTCCAATGGCTTTATTCCATGATCTTGCTCCTACAAAACACAAAAAAAAAACACTACACAAATAACACCAATAAAAAATAAACAAAAATAAAAAGAAAAAAATATAATTGGGTTGCCTCCCAACAAGCACCTTATTTATAGCTGTGGCACGACTTACACCACTTCACCACTTTTCCTTCAACTTTGAGGATATGAATTGCGCACCCAATTTTGTATTAATTTTTATGTCATATTCCTATGGTGGTGGTGTAAAAATAAAGGAACCAAGCATTAGGTATCACATCTTGTACTTCTTGGCCTTTAAGTGAGAGATGTCATTTTGTCTTCTTGGTATCACAAATTTTAGAATATAAGCACTTTTTTCCCATTCATTGACACATCAATAGGCTCGAATGGATCAATTTTCATGTCCCCAACCAAGCATAATATTATAAAATGGTTAGAATAAGGTCTAATACGGTCCAACTCCATAATCACTTCACTTTTGACATCCTCACTTTTGCACACTTCGTCAACCTTGGCATCATTAATAATATTTTGGTCGAATAATTGGAATTCCTTTTTTTGCTCCACAAGATGGCCAGTATGTACAACAATTGATTGTTATGCATCAAACGCCTCAAACTTTTTATTCAACCGCGCCAGCAGGTCTTGGATATTTGAGCCAAATTGGTCCATCTCCTAGCCGAGCTCAGTTCTTCCTTCTATCGATTGTCCTGTCATATTCAAAAGACCATCACGAAGAAACTCATGAGATTTTACCAATTGAGCTTTTTTCTCTAGCGAATATTGGCTCGCGATATCTACTTCTTCGAAGTTATCTTCTTATCGGAACTCACTCTCTTCAGCCACTTCGTCCACCTCGACCTTCATTCTCATGATTGCTACACTAATTCTTTGTAAAGCCTTTTGATTTTTATTGTGTTGCACGACTATTTGCCTCATCATGTCCATAATATGAGCAACGCCTTTCATATCATCCACTTTATTGCTCCTATAAAACTCATAAATATTATTAGAAATGTCATAATAAGAGTTCTGGGAAGGATCATAAGAATTAGGACAACCATCCCAATGACCACCTTGACAACCACATATATTACAAAAATTTCACCCATGAGATTGAGATTCACAATCTTGCCATAAGTGTGGTCCTCCACAATATGGATAGGGATCTCCATAATAAGAATAACCCATATTTAACCAATTCTCATTCCAATATGCCATATAATATAGGGGTTGGGTCGTATTATAGAGGTCGAGGCTATTTGGTGTCCTTAATGCATCCGATAGCCGATACATGGGTAGCAACATCAACATTAAAGTTATATTCTTATAACCTCGGTGCTTCTTTAGGCCTGATAGGCCTATCGAAACCATTCTTGCTCATAAGTCTCCAGCTACTCTAACCTCGATCATTTCTCCTTTTACTTCACATATAATTTTTCTAGGACTCACTGCTTCTTAGATGCCCATTGTAAGGCTGGTATTGATCCATGTTCGACCTTGGCTCACGGTCGATATCTATTTTGACTCTATGGATGGGTCTAACAGGATAAACAGACCCAGAAGGAGCCCCCAGTTGGTCATCTTCGACTCTGATTTTTGATTGATATCGGTTAAGCACATCAACCCAACTAACAGTCGGATACTCTATCAAATTCTGCTTCAACTACTGTGAAGCCATCGAACTTCAAACATTGATTCATTCGATAAAAGCTTGAATGACCCAATCATCAACTATTGGTGGCAGGTCCATCCGTTTCATTTGAAGCCGGGACATGAACTCTCTAAGCATCTCGTTATCCTATTATCTTACTTTGAAGAGGTCTGACTTCTTGGTCTCAACCTTGATATCCCTAGCGTGTGCTATCACAAAAGAGTCTACAAGCATAGTAAATGAGTCAATAGAATTAAGAGTTAAGTTATGATCAATAGCGGATCTACATAGAGAGTTATGGGTGCTCAAGCACCCATTTTCTTTACCTGAATTTAGTATATTCACATTAGCAATTAGCAAAAAATTAAGATAAGTAATGAGTGAGCACTCATAGCTTAATTCTTTTACTGTCTTTTTCCGGAACTCTTTTCGACAAGCATCCATGACTTTAAAATCTTAGATCTGCTACTGGTTATGATACCATATGGTAGCTCCCTTTGACAGTGTCTCTCCGAATTTCTTCAGCAAGACAGACTCGATCTCATCATCCTCCAAGTTGTTTCCTTTGATGGCACATGTGTAGGAAGTGACATGGTTTTTGGGGTCAATCGTTTCTTGTGCTTAGAAATCTAGGGCATGCGGAGCTTTTTAGGGATTGTCTTTGGAGCTGCACTCGGAGGGAAAGGTTTGCGTACGAACTTTTTGGAATCCAAGACTCTCTGTATCGGCGGCGCTACTACGATCTGGTCGATCTGGGAATTGTAGGTTTCCACCTTTTTGTTGTTTGCTTCGTTTTTCTTCTCCCCTGATTCTATTCCTTTTGTCAGTTCCTCAAATATTTTTATGATCTCTGGTTTAGTACCCGACTCATTTACATTTGACCTCTTATGGCTGGTTCTTCCCCGCGGATGATCTCTCGGAATGGATCGAGTTCAATTCTGCTCGGT
Organism: Nicotiana noctiflora; assembly: GCA_032618575.1. Lineage (NCBI taxonomy): Eukaryota > Viridiplantae > Streptophyta > Magnoliopsida > Solanales > Solanaceae > Nicotiana > Nicotiana noctiflora. The sequence continues at coordinate 7,544 of JASVEL010002586.1, forward strand.
GCGCGACTTTGGTTCTATAACTGAGCAAGTCACTATTTGTTAAGCCTGTAAGATCATACATAGCTTTATCCGGTCTCCTCTATTATTTTAATTATTCTGTATTATCGATTAGGCTACACTACAAATGATATTCTCAGGGTCCGTAGGCAGGTTTGTATCTATAGCCACATGTGAGTTAGCGTCCAACGGGTCCACAACTGGAATTTTGATGGGATCAACGGGCGGTACCTTGTTACTAGGTGCTATGTTATTATTTTAACCATGGTGGCCGGATTCATTATCAACAGGTAAGGGTGCCAATTATGAGTTTGACATTTTGAGCTTTAACCTGAACTCAGAGACACTTCAAAGAACAAGTGTAAAATAGTGTGTGATGAAAATTTGTATCAAATAACAACTATTATCTTTAGCCCTATGGCTGGCGCCAAACTGTTTACCCTCAAAATTGGATAACAATTGAATTTGTAAATGGTTTTAAGGATACGTGGATTAAATTGATACAAAGTGATAAAATAAAAATATGATTAAAATAAGCATTGATAAAATAGATTCAAACCACACAACTTGAACAGTTATAGCCTTTGCAAGTTAGACACACTTGAACTTGATGTAATTCAAATGATATCAAGATACAAAAGAACAGTATTTGACGGAAAGAAAATAATTTTATACTGCTTAGGGATGTGTGTTATACTGTACTTTACAAGTAATGAGACCCCCTTTCTATAGTTCGGAAGTCATGTATTAAGTACAACTATATAAAAGGTAAAAATCTCTTAATTTGCTGATTTGCCGGTTCTCTATTGATACATGCCGAGACACCTACCGTAATACCTTACCGATCAAGGATATTTCTACCTTCTGTTTTTTCTGTCTTCTGTCAGTCAATGTTTCCTCGAGCTTATTCGGGGTCAGGGTTGATTCCGAGATCATGGACTCAATATTCTTAAGGAAAGAGATTCTGACCTTGTGTTCTGGTTCCATAGGACTCGGGGTCAATCTTCAGTCCCTCACGTTCCGAGCCTGATCTATCATATAGTAGACGAGCCCGATTTCGACAATATACAATGTACTTCGATAAAATATCTCCAATTCCTATCATTCGATCTCATGTTTTGAGTGTCAAATACTGCATATATTCAGGTAATAAACTGAAAGAGAGATGTCGAACCACGTTAATCCATTATGTGATGAATCCCTAGACCAAGTAGCTAAAGTCCGTGGCTGAAAATATGGGTGTTTAATGGGGTAGGTCGGGCCGGGCCGGGCCTTTATTTTTTGGACCCGTATGGATTACGGTCCGAGGCGGTTAGGGGTTGGTTCTTAAGGTTTAATGGGTTTGGAATATTCATCTAGGTATAAATTAAACTGTAACGGTTACGGTTGAGGGGGCCGGTCCAAGTTGGGTTTAGTGTATTTTTTAATTTTTTTTTATATTTTGTATAACTATTGTAACTTATATTAATACTTTGTATTAATTTAAAGAATACAAGGAAGATGAGAAAAAATTGTACTTATGATTTGCAAGTGCTACATTTATTTCAAAATTCAAAATTAAAGTTTGCATTTTAAAAGTAAATCAACAAAAAAATAGTAAAACTAAATCTTCATGCATAATAAATTAATAATAATTAATCTAACAAACTAAAACATTAAGCATAAATACGCCTAATAATTTTAAATTAACACAAATTATCAAAAAATCTTAAATACGGTTTTTAGGAGGTCGCTCAAGACAATACTTTATATGCCTCCTTAAATTGCATGTGCCAGGCTCTGAACAAAAATTTAAGACTTGACCACAGTTCTTGCACTTTAATTTCTGACCTTCTTCATTTTCTTCTACCACCTCAAAGTGTTGCAAAACATATGAGTACACTCTAGAAGTATGAGGCATGATTTAACTTGAATTGAGATTTGAGTTTTGAGAATTTGAGATTGAAACTTGAAGTCTTGAAAATTGGAAAATGAGAGAAATTGAGATTGGGAAGTAAGAGTTGAGTGAAGAAATGAAGAAAGGGGGGGGGTATTTATAGTTTTAGAGAAGGTTAATTTTGAATTTGAAAAAGGGTTAAAATTTTAAAAATAAAAGGCTATTTTTGCAAACCTGTCGTTGGCCAACGGACCAATTGCCATATCTGATCGTTGCCAACGGTCAGTGGGCCCCACATAATTCGAAAATTAAAAAGAAAATGCCGTTGAACTGGACTGGTTAACCCGGTAAGAGTTATTGTTCACTCTTCTGGGTTCAACCCGGTCGGTTACCCGTTTTAAAAAATCTACACAGACCAACCCCCTACCCCACCTACCCAGCCCAGCCCCGCTCTAACCTGTCTGGTCCGGTTCTGGGTTTAACTGGTCTGGACCGATCAGGAACCGGGTCAACCCGATTTGTTTAACACTCTTAGCTGAAAATGAAGCATGTCTAGGGGTGTTCAAAATCGAACCGAAACCGAAAACCATACTGAAATCGAAGTTCAATGGCTTATTAGTATCGGGTTAACAGTTTAACAGACGGGGAATGGATTGAAATTTTTTTATTAACGGCTTACGAGTTTGGGGGTGAATTATTTAATTTTCTTAACGGCTAATCCGTTAACCCGTTATATATATATATATATATATATATATATATATATATATATATATATATATATATATATATATATATATATATATATATGATATATATATATATATATATATATATATATATATATATATATATATATATATATATATACATATATATATATATATTAGAATTAAAGAAACCCAAATAAAAAGAGTCATCTAACTGTGACAAAAGACACAATTTGCTGTCTGATAACAACACTAGTTACACCATTGTTTCAACAACTTTGTTTGGGTTTTAAGGCATTCTAGAATTCTCAGCATGACGAATATTTGTTTTAACAACGACCAATTGAAAATCTTTCACATGGACTAAGGCTAATGTCCATTTACTATTAGTGTTAATTATAAAAGGTCAAAATCCCCATTTGAAGAAAAAGAAAATACTAATGGGTTTTTCTTTTTCTTCATTTGTACCTATGCGTTCGGACACGAGCCTTTGAGATATTCACGAGAGACCAAAATAGTATTTGCATCTTTCTCTACACGAGTTTCAGTATTTGGTTGGTAACTTTTAACATTTACTTTCCCACACTATAGAAAATTTTAATTTATTTTGATTGAATTAAGCCGATAAATCGTTTGATAATCGTCCGATAAGAGCTAAATCGATACTAATCCACCCGATATCTTATCGAGTGGCTAGCGGATTAATTCATCTAAAGTCGATAACCGATAAGTCAAATCATTAAAAATAAATAACCGTCCAATTCGTCCGATAAGTAGCCATAAGCATGTCCTTTCATATTTAAGCCCGGACACCTAGCAATCACGATTGCAGTCACATCTCTATTATTGTGGAACCGGATCTTGCCTAATTTTTGCGTTGGCGACAACACCATCGCTAGTGCTGTTAACCCTAGGATGGGGCATTTTTCACGTTCGCGAGCTCCTAATTACTACCGTGGTCAACAATTGGTGGAAGTGACTGATACAATAAATGTGATTTCAATTTTGATTATATACAATATTAGTGAATTCTTTTTTTTTTTTTTGGAAAAGAAAGTACTGTAATCATTCTGTATTCTTGTATAATGGAGATAAGAGGAAAGGAATGGACAAGATTCTAACTTTGGACGCAATTGTCCCGGTAACATGCATTTAGAAGCGTCACCCGAGAAATGCGGCTACTTGATCACATATTGTTTAAAATTTCATTCAAAATATTATATCACATATTCTTTTAAAATGACTTTTCCACCACTTAGAATTTTAAGGATAACGATTTGTTTTCTTTTCCTTTTTCTACTTTACTTTGAAACCCTCTTTTTCTGAAACCAAGATCTTAACTCCATTAATCTTCTAATTACTTAATATTCTGTAACGATGAATTAAGGAAAAGTGTTGCGTAGTCTCAAATACATTTTTGGGTAAAAAAAATTACTACTTTTTGTGAGACTACAATTTTGTTTTGCATTTGCATTACTTTCTACAACTCGAGTAATCTCATACTGAAAAAAATGCTTTATCTGTATCTTTTCTATTATTATTATTATTTACTCTATAGGCCTTTACAAGTTAGTTTTAAATTTTTATAGTTAAAATCTCCCATTTTTCATCATTAAGAAAGTTAAATACACGTCAACTGATGCCAGTACTTTGTAGTATTTAATCATAGATTTTATAATATATAACATTTGAGGTGGAAATAATAGTAAATAATTGAAAAGTTATCTGGAATTTATTTTTCTTAATGTATGATATTACTCATAAACATTTTGTAAATACAATGTTTGAAATTCAAAATGTATATTATGCTAATTCAGGTGACAGAAGAGCTAATAAGAAGATTTTGGGTAATGTACTGTCACTTATCTTTCCAACTAATAATAAAATTTATATAAATATTTTTATCACATTAAAATAATTATATTATGTATGATAATTGCTCAAAAAATACAAATGTCTATAAGGTCAAATTAACAAAAATTGTAAAGTTAGAAAGAGAGAGGACAAAGTATATGCTAAAGTTAAAATAGCATAAACAGTTGCATTGATTTGATCCGCCTGATGATGTACATGGAGGCACACATTGAAAATGAACCAGCTCAAAGCCCTAAATAGTTTAATCAAATTATACTACTATTTGTTTAATTAATTAAAATACTCCCATTTCTATTATACCCACTTGTTGCGTATGGAAATGAGCACTTTTATGTGAAAAGTCAGCGACCCCCTTTTCTTCCTCTCTCTTCAGAATAACAATCAAACCATTTTTCTCTCTCTATTTCTTTGCTTTCTTGAGTAGAAGAAGAGGAGAAAACAAACAAAACAAACCATTTGTTTCAATATTCTCTGATCTTTTGCTTCTTTATTTTGCAAAAATTACCCACAAGAGTACAACAAGTCTTTCTTAGCCTAAATATATACAAGTGCATGTTCTTTACGTCTGTTTGGTGCAAAACATACCAAACTATTCTTTGTGGACTATCAAAAAATAGGTCAAATCAAGAATCTGCTGCTGCTGCTGCTTGTTTCTGCTTAAAAATTCTTTCTCAAAGTCATACGTAGAGAAAAGCTAAAATTAAGGCAATTATAGCTAGGCATGTGCAGCAAGTTTCAGCTGCAAAAAACAGCCATGGAGAATAATTATCAAGGTGATTTAGCTGATATATTCCTAGGTAGCAGTGGACCAAATATAAGTGGTGCAAATAATATCACCACCACCTCTGGTCATGAGTCATCATCGGCTGCTGCTGTTACTGACGGATGGCTGGGTCAGTTCCCTAGCCATCCGATAAATTATTCGGCCTCAGGAATTGAAGATTCATCAGTTCAAGATTTTGGAGATCCGTTTTGTAACTTGAGAGATCCACTCTTCAATGATCTTGATATGATGTCTGCCGGTTCTAACTTATTCGCCTCGAATAAGGACAATAACAACAATAACAATAATAATATTAGTCTTTTTGGACCGAAAATTCTTGAGGAGACTGAAATGAAAAGTCGACCAACGGGCAATATCTTTTCAAGGATGCTTCAGATCTCTCCTACTACCAAGTTGGCCGCGGCGATGTCACCGTGTAATTCTCCGATGACGGGTGCCGTAGCGTTGCAACCGCCCTCCACTACTGTTATTGCTGGTTGTGGTGCATTAGTTGCTAATGATGCAATTATCTCTCCTAATTCTTCTAAAACTTGTTTAGTGGAAAACTCTGGCTTGCAGATCTCATCTCCGCGAAATACGGGTATCAAACGAAGGTGAGTAAATTCTTGAAAATTAATATATATACTATACTTGAATTGAAAATTCTTACTATATTTTATGTAATGCCCAGATCATAGAGTACAGCAAATTGTGTAATTTATTTGATACGAACATGATTGATGCCTAGTTTTAAGAGATTTTTATGACTTCAACTTTTTTCAATGAACAAATAGAAGAAAGATAGAAAAATCATTTAAACAGTATTTACTACTCCTACTATGTAGCTTTTAATGAACCATATCAAACATACGGTCCTGAATGAACAATTAAAAAAAAAGGAAACAAGAATAAATTGATAGATATATATGCATGAAACCCGGGGTGATATTTTCCATCAAAATTAATAAAAGCTTCTTCAATCACAGACTTAGCTTTCAACTTGTTTATTTTTCTTTACTTTTTAATCCAAAAAACTACCAAGAAAGGGGCTTTTCAATTTGTGGCCATCACTTTCAGCTAGAAATATTTTCATGATTATCTCTTGTCAACAAGAAGTAGAACAGTTTTGACACGACTGAAAGTAAAGTCGATCGATTAGAAATCCATCTTATAAATACCATAGATTTCATTTTATGCTTCCAAAATCTCACACTTTCCGAGCATGTTTAGGTCTCACCTATACATTTATATTTTAATACTACTAATATATACACATAGTTGACTTACCAGGTACCTTTTAAAATTTTCAGTCAACGGTATTGAAAATGTAAAAAGATACAAATAATTCCTGCATTAGTTTGTGAAATATTAATCCATGAAGTTGTTATGTTAGATTTCAGTCATCTGCCCTTTGAAATGCCATTAATTTACTATGACGATAATAGTGTACAAGTTGATACAAATGGTTAGACAAAACTCCGGCGAATGTAATACTTTTTTATTTATTTATTTCAAATTTAAAAACCCTAAATAAAATTTCTGTCTTCGTCATTGATCGTGCGGTGACAATTGTTGAAGAATTTCTTTGGTAGGATAGGAAGCATTTTATTCTCCTTAATGAAAACGAGATGAGTAGCAAGAAAAAAGTTGATAAATGTATTAGGGTTTATTATGGAAAAGTGAAGTATTGGTGTATTTGAATATGCAGAAAGAGTCAGGCGAAAAAGGTGGTATGTATACCAGCACCAGCACCAGCAAACAGCAGGCAAGGTGGAGAAATAGTTCCATCAGATTTATGGGCTTGGAGAAAGTACGGTCAGAAGCCAATCAAAGGCTCTCCTTACCCAAGGTCAGTAATTACTCACATATACTAAGTTGAAACAACATAATTTCTGTACATCTGCACTGACAATGTTTTTTTACTCTAACAAGACTTTTGTGTTTTCTTTTGTGACAAATTGGGAATTTTCTTTAGAAATCACCAATTGTTTTTTATTATCCGTAAATAAAGACCTCTCTGATTTCTGAACAAACCTATCAATATAAGAGCAAGTTTTTGCAAACTTCAAAAGGGGAGTCTTGGTATAACTGGTAAAATTGTTGTCATGTGATCTGAAAGTCACGGATTTGAGCCATGGAAACATCCGCTTGCAGAAATGCAGGGTAAAGCTAGTATAGTGTTAGCTTAGTATACCGGGCTGCCCAATTTTTTTTTGCAAACTGCAATGGATGCTTTTAAGCTTCTTTGGAAATTAAGAGATAATGATACAATTATTATTGTTTTAGGTGATGGATTTAATTTTACAAATAAAAATTCCTATGATGTTCTTTCGATTAATAAAAACACAAAGTTGTAACCATGAGATCAACTCATCTTTCATCCTCGAAAGATTTACGTGAGTAGAGTTCATTCACTTCAAAAATAATACACTACTACTACTATTTTCTCTGTTCCAGTTTATGTGAACCTATTTCCCTTTTGTTCTGTTCCAATAAGGACGATCCATTTCTAAATTTGAAAACAATTTAGCTTAAACTTATAATTCTAGCCCTAATGAAGAAACTTTTATAATCAAACAAATACTCTTGGACCCCTTTTTGACTCATTTAGGACTACAAATTCCAAAAGTTTTTATGTATTTTCTTTAAATTCCGTGTTCAGTTAAATAAGTTCACGTAAAGAAACGCACGGAGTACTATCTTCGGGCCATATTTGATATTTTTGTATACCCCTTAGGAAAGACAGTTAATCATTATATTATATGTTTTGTGTCAAATATGTATACGGTCTCCATAAATTAATTAATTACTAATATTTAGAGTTTTGATCATCTAAATGAATGCAGGGGCTACTATAGATGCAGTAGTTCAAAGGGATGTTCAGCAAGGAAACAAGTGGAAAGGAGCAGGACAGACCCAAACATGTTAGTCATCACCTACACATCTGAACACAATCATCCTTGGCCAACCCAGAGAAATGCCCTCGCTGGTTCAACTAGGTCTCAGCCTAATAATTCCAAACACACTACTACTTCAACCTCTAACAACAACACTAAATCAAAAGATGATCAACAAAACAATACTAGTACTACTGCTGCACAAGTGAATATCTCAAAAGTCAAGAAAGAAGTGGCTGAATTACAAGACCTAAGGCATGATCATCAACATAATCAGCAACTTGCTGTGGAAATGCGTGATGTCGAATTTTCTAAAGACAGTTATCAGCCAATATTACCAGACTCGTCATCGAACAACTCTCACGAGGATTTCTTTGCTGATTTGGTAGAACTCGAAGCTGACCCTCTAAACCTTTTGTTCGCCAAAACTCTATCGGAAGATATTAATGAAGCGGGACAGAAGAAGGCCATTGATGCGTTCAACTTGTACGATTGGAGTGGAAATAACAACAATAAGAGTCAAGCCGACCCATAACAAGATTCGATCAAACACAGGGAAAAAAAGAAAATAAAGAAGCAAACTAAATTTCACATGGTATATATTATTTGACTAGTGCTATAGTTTCTTGGAAGGTCGTGAGAGCATAAAGCCAAATAAAGATGGATTAATATCTCTTGGCTATAATTTTCCTCCTCTCTTTTTTTCTTTCTGTTTGTGCATTAATTTGGTCTAGCTAGCCTAGTATTGGTGCATACTGTACAAGTATCACTTTTTCATAATCTTGTCTTCTGACTTAGCAGAACAGTGAAGAGATATTAGGAAAGGAAAAAGTAGGAAAAGGAGGAGTGCTGGTTGATTGGGAGCAGGGCCTACGAGAGAGAGTCCTCCATTCCTTTTGGGAATATTAGTGGATGGGACAGAAAGCTGAGGAACAGAAGGTTTCAACAGTTAAAACAAGTACATTGTCTATCAGATCAGACATGACCAGATAGAGACGATTGACGTGCGATGGAACTCCCATCTCTTTAGTGGGATAAATAATTGAAGCCTCCTCCACCCTCATTTACCAAACGTTCCAACAAAAATGTTTATTTAGAAAGAAAAGATCATGGTACTAATTAAATATTAATACTGAAGTTTAAAAGCAATTCTTCTTCTTTTGTGACATGACAAAAGAGTTTAAGGTGGTCATGTCTGAGGTGTTTTTTTGAGAAGATACGTTGACAAGATGCAAGCTTCGGGTTCCTCAGCTTTCTGTTTGTTAATTCCATTATATTATTCTAGTTGTGTTTGTTTTGGATATTATATGTTGTTTACGAAGCTTTTGAGATAAATTAGAAGTTTTTGTTCATTTTTTTTTCCTTAAATGTATTTATAATTTCGGTCAACCTTCTATTATACTCCCTACGTTTTAGTTTATGTAAACTCATTTGACTAGGCATAAAGTTTAAAATAAAAGAAATTTTTTTTGCATTTGTGATATAAAATGAAGCGTATATATTTTGTGTAGCTATAAATCTTTGCATAAAAGCAAATTATTTTCAAAAAAAGGGGAAGAGATCATTTCTTAGCATGAACTAAAAAAGAAATAAGGTTATGTAAATTAAAACGGATGGATTATGTCAAAAGAAAGAAAGAAAGTTCTTTTTTATCATTTATGTATAATAACCCAACCAGTTATTTTGAGTTTTAGGATCATATTTCCCTCTTTGATACTTCCTCTAGGATCACTAATGTTTTATGACATGTGGATATGGGTGGTATGGGTCCCGAGAGATTCCAAAGTGATTTATAATACTTAGGGATCATTTGGTAGGATATATTAGGGAAAATATATTATGCCCCGAACTCGGAAAGCGTAACCGGCGCTCAACCGAGTGAACCCGGTCAAGCAAGCATGTTAGATACTTCCTACCCAAACTCACTCATGATTAAAGAGAATACATTTTTTCATTAATTAAACAATAGGGAGATCATATAAGCAATACCAATTCATTACCATTAGCTATCCCGTTTAACAAGCCTTAAAATACACGCATTTTCATAGTTTGATGTGGAACAAGTGATCAAAATATAACATAACTTGATTGACTTTTCCAGCACCCATACACAACTCACATTATGTCTACGGAGCCTCTAAAAGATACCAAAGAGTATAATGATGGTGCCGGCAACAAGAACCCGGCTATACCTCAAAATACAATATACAGGGAATAAAAAGGTACATGACCCCGAAATGAAGTGGGCCTTACCAAGTCTGCTGGGAAGAGGGTGTACCGCGATTACTGATTAACGTCGCCTACTATGGAACTCCCTGCATCCGTTAAAGATGCAGTGCCCCCGGCAAAAGGGGCATTAGTACATATGAAATTGTACTAGTATGTATAACTAAACATTCATTCAATAGAATGAGTAATAATGCAAGAAGAAACAATCATAATATCGATTAAAAAACGATATCAAACATCAAGTTAGGAGCAAGTCTTTCAAGGAAACCTTCATATTTTAGATTGAGAGATCTTGGCACCGATGTGTCACCATTCATAATTCTTATTTAAAGTACAACTCCCAATACAATCAACACCATAAGTGAGCCTCGATCATTATTCATTCCCGGAGACCATTTATACTTGGAACACAAAGTTGCTCTTGGTACCTTAATGTACCAACATCCATACAAAGAGAAAAGGTCATAGTCTTATGTTTACGAATCCGCTCATTCGATTGTACCAGCAATGGATTGTTGTATAGCTTCTCTTTGACCTCCATCACAAGCGATGAATTAGCCCTATTTCGCACAATTACCCCTCCTTCACTAGAGTTCTCAAGACGAACTCCCAAACTAGCCAATCGATGTACCTCTTTGGCCAACGACCGTTGATATGCCTCGCCAAGTAAGCCAAACTATCCACACTACTAGAAAATGGCAGATTTCTGACGGCCAAAACGTCAGCATTCGGTCAAAAATCACGTATTTCCAACTACTTTCCCATTGAATTTAGTCGGTCGGACAAAAGCTGGTCGGAAAATATTTTCCGACCGAAACCATCGGTGATTTCCGACTAAAGTGGTATAAAGTAGTCAAAATTTACCGACTGAATTGGTTGTAATAATACAATGAAAATACATAATTAAAAATTATATTTAATTCATTTTCCGACGGAATCCATCGAAAACTATTGAATATTAATTTTTTTCTAAAATTTCCAACCGAATTTGTCAGAAATTAATAATTAAAAATTAAATTTTATTTAATTTCCGACGAAATACGTCGAAAATTTTTTATTATTAAATTTTTTTTTAAAAAAATTCTGACCGAACATCTGACAATTTGTTGTTAAATCTGGGGAGCTTTCTAACCATTTGAATCGGAATTTTGTACAAAACTGGGCAGAATTCTGCCCAATTTCGAGGCACGCCACCTGTCAAACTATCACTAACAAAAAAATACGAACCAACAATCTAAACCAACGATACATTAATACATAATACAATAATATGAACTAGAGGTGTCTAACGGGTGGGCCGGGCCGGTACGGGTCCAATTTTTTTGAACCCGTACGGGTTCCTTACCGGGCCGGTTCCGGGCTCCTTCATAGCGGGCTTAACGGGTTGGGGTATTTTCGGGTAAAAATTGACCCGTACGGGTTACAAGTTAAAGGGGCCGGGCCGGGCCGGGTTTTACGTTTTTTTAATTTTTTTGTAAATTCGTATAACTATTATAATTTATTTTAATAGTTTGTAACTTTGTATTAATTTAAAGAACACAAAGTAAATGAGAAAAACTTGCACTTATAAAGTTTCAATGTAAGACTTTAAGTTTGTATTTCAAAATTAAGTTAGACTTATAAAGTTTCAATTTAAGAGTTTAAGTTATAATTTAAAAATTAAAGTTTCAATTTAAGACTTTAAGTTTGAACTTTGAAACTTTGAATTTAAAAATTGAAGTTTCAATTTAAGACTTTAAGTTTGAATTTCTAAATAAAAGTTTCAATTTAACACTTTAGGTTTGATTTTCAAAATTAAAGTTTCAATTTAAGGATTTAAGTTTGAAACATTGAAGTTTGAATTTCAAAATTAAATTGTTAAAGTTTCAATTTAAGATTTTAAGTTTGAATTTCAAAATTAAAATGTTAAAGTTTCAATTTAACACTTTAACTTTGAATTTCAAATTTAAAGTTTCAATTTAAGTTATATTAAGAATTTGTATTACTTTAAAATATAAATTAAAGAATAGAAGGAATATGAGAAAAATTGCACTTACTGCAAATTGCAAGTGCTTCTTTTATTTCATATTTCATAACTCAAATTTGAAACTTACAAATTGAATGTTTACATCTTTTAATACTTGAACAAATAACAATAAGTAAATTCAAATATTTTGCATTGCCCTGCTAAGTTCGTCATAATCAATATGAACTGATTGGCCTTCTTCCGGAGTATTTAATTCGGATGGGTGACCACTTGTTAATATATCTCCAAGTTCCTCGTCTTCCGGGCGATCAACATCTTCATGTCCTTGATTTCTTCTTTCCGATCTAATCCAATCTCTCATACATACTAAAACTTCCAAAGCATTGCTTCCCAATGAGTGACGCGTATCTCCAAGTTGTTGTCTTGCTTGGCTAAATGCACTCTCGGATGCAACAGTTGAAATTGGCACATTCATCAGGTCCCTAGTCATTGCGTAGAGAACAGGAAATTGCTTTCCATTTTCATGCCACCACCCCAACGGTGAAAAATCCTTTGTGCGAGGCTCATTTTGTTTCTGCAAGTAGAATTGAAGTTCATCGATGTTCCTGCAACTTGTTTGAGTGTTAGAAAAAGTAGAAAAAATATTAAAACTTTCATCTAATCCTTCATCTTCAGTCACTGTAGCAGAAGTGCTACATTGCATAATAGAATTATTAACATTACCTGCAACTATATCAATTACATTTGCATAATAATTATATAATTGTTGTAAATAATCATTTAAACTGTTCATAGAAGTATATAAATTTAGGGTTTCAGTTTCCCCAATCTCCATATAAGTATATAAAGCATTGATTAATTGATGACAATCAGACGTTTTAATTGAAGGATTTAAAACTGCACCAATTAAGTAAATCGGAGGAATTGGAAAGAAATATTTTTTGAATTTGTCTTGCATATTTGTCACAGCAGTCGTATATTTTTCTTTTTTCTTAAATTCAAAGAGTAGAAAAGAAATTTCCGCTATATGTACTAAACCCATAGCAATAGTAGGGTAATAAGATCCAGAAAACTCAACAGTAGCGGTATAAAATTTATGTAAAAATTTAACAACATCATTAATGACCGCCCAAGTATCAGTTGTTAACATACGACTTGGATTCGTACAATGTGCATTAGCAACTTCAGTTATTGGATATCTATATTTATCGCAAACTTTTAAAAATAAATATGTATAGTTCCATCTAGTAACTATTTCTTCTGGCATGAATCGGGGTTGAAGGTTATGTTGGACACACTTATCTTTAAATTCCCTTATTCTAGAATGTCTATTATTTCCTTGAATTACACCAACTGCTCTTCTAACAAGACTAATCTCTGTTGAAAATAAATCTAGGCCACTTTTAACAATTAAATTATACACATGACATGCACACCTAACATGAAAAGTTTCATTAACAAGTGGTTGCAAATGCAATTTTAATATTGAAATTGCGGCAGTGTTGTTAGAAGCATTATCAAAAGACATACATAATATTTTTTGTTTGAGATTATAAAATTCTACAACTTCACAAATAGTGCTGCTTATAAATGCAGCGGTATGACTTTGATCTTCATCATATCTAAAAGCAATAATACGTTTTTGCATAACAATATTATCATCTATCCAATGGCATGTAACAGTAATATATTCACGTCCATTAACAGCTTGACCAATATCAGAAGTTAGAGATACTCTACAAGGAAGTTTTTCAAACAAATAACGTAAATATGTTTGATATTGTCCGTGAAGTCTGAAAATATCAGCTCTACAAGTACTCCTAGGTATACCTTTAAATAATGGATTGTATGTTCTTTGAATATATGTAACATAATATGACGAAGAAGCAAACGAAAAGGTAGACAACCTAAAGCAATCATTTTCGCTAATTCCTCACGATCCTTCATTTTATCATATTTTACTAACCCTCCAGTAGTAGGGTTAATAGTTGTTTGACTATCATCACCATCTAGGCCCCATTCTATCGGGTGTGAAATTCTCATATGCCTACTAAGCGTTCCGGTTCCCCCTAAATTTCCTCCAGTCAAATGTTTAAATGAATCTTTACAAATTTTGCATCTCACTCTATCAGAACCTTCAATTAATTCAAAAAAATTCCAAACCTTACTTCTTTTTCTACGATTACTCGTCGAGCCGTAGGTGGTCTACCCCTAGTGCCACGACCACCACCCCTTGTACCAACTCCAACACTACTTACCCATCACTAGGTGCACTATTAGGTGTAGCAGATATCTCTTCTTCAATTCCTATTTCATTATCTTCTATTCCATAATCTTTTTGTAATTGATCATAATCTATATTTTTATTAGGCGATGTTTCGGAAACAATAGATATTGGGCTATTACTACCAGATGCTGAAGAATTACCTCTACTTTTACTCCCCCTACCAGTAACTTTTCTACACGCTTTTTAGCAGCACTAAACATATTGTGAAATTTAAGGAATAAATAAGCTCAAAATAAATATGCAATTAAAATATTAATAAGAGAAAGAGTTGGAGGGAGTGCACCGAATTGGAGCACTTGGTTATGCAATTCCGAATTTTCGATGTTACCACGAACAAACGTCAAGCCAATATTCCAACTTGAAGTTCAAAACCCGAATGATAAAATACTATAATTGAATTTCAATTATTCAACAAAAGTGAGCCAAATAAATTCGAAGATGAAATGAAAAATTATTAAGACTTGAAGTTGAAGACTTGAAGTCTTGAACTAGATAATTAGAGAATAGGTGAATGAGAGAATTTGAGATTGAGATGAGAATTTTGAGTGAGAAATGAAGAGGGGGGAGGGTATTTATAGATTTACATAAGGCTACATTTGTAAATTAAAAATGTGTTAAAAATTAAAAAAAAATGGCCAAAACTTAAATAGATCCGTTGGCCAACGGATTTTTCTGATATAGCCGTTTGGGGTGGGCCCCATATTTTTGAATTTTTTAAATAAAAATAAAATAAAATTTACCGTTGAACCGGGCCGGGCCGGGCCGGTTTACCCGTTAAGGGTACCGTTAGCCGGACCGGGCCTACCCGGTTCCGATTACCCGTTCATATATTTTTCCCGGAACTAACCCCTACCCCATAAAAACCCAGCCCATCCGGCCCCTTTTCCACCGGTCCGGGCCGGTTCCGGTTTCTACCGGTCTGGGCCGGTCCGGAACCGGTCCAACCCGGCCCGTTTAACAGGTTTAATATGAACCAACAATACATTAACATTATCTAAATTAGTAATACATTAATAAATTGTAAACCAATAATGCCAACCATTAACATAACTTAAACCAATAATACCAACATTTAAATCGAATAATATTGGGCATAAAAACATCCAAATAGCAGTCCATATTCAAGTTTAAAAGCAATACATAAAGTTGTCTCTCACAATCAAATTTACCAAGCAACCAAAACATCACAACCAAACTACTACACATCAGATTCAGTTTGTTCATCCTCATCATCAGATAAATCATGCCTATGTTTACGCATGAATTTCTGCATCTTAACAAATGTTCTATTTTGGGAGTCCAATTGTCGTTTCAATCCACGAATTTTATTTCTCATATCTTCCATCAGTTCTTGATTTTGAGGAGGAGAATTGTCTAAGAGTGCGTTTGGATGACTTGTAGGTCGATGTACTCCTAGTCTGAAGACCCTGCCTTTATTTGCTCCACCTGCTGCCTCTGTCCACAATGAAGCCATATCATCAGGTGTTGGTTGAGTTGAAAGAGGGTGAGTTTGTTGTCATTCTTCCAACCTTTTATGATATTCTCCCTGAAATGAAAAACATAACTATTATGTAAACAAACTAAAACTGATAAACCATAAATAATTATGAAATTAGAATTTTACATATGTGTCTGACGCATGCGTATTCACCCAATGTTCTCTTGTACTATCCTTTTTCTTTTTCTTATGCAACTCCTTGAAGACCTCAGCATAACTCATATCTCGACCTATTTCATTTTCCTTCATAATAAAAAGTATGAGTTAAAATTTACAAACGTAAAATTCACGAGTCAAGACAATTCCTTATCAAATTTGATAATGAAGAATAACAACAAATCCCAAAGAAAAAGGAAGAACACCGCAAAAACAACACAACAAATAATAACTACGACTCATGCACCCATACTAATTTGTTAGATTTCAAGCATATGCATTCGGGATTCTAACTCTTTTAAGTTACTGAATTCTAAATTAATATTTATGCATAATTAACAAAAGCTACTGGGTCCGGCCAAACCCGAAGCTAGCACTGTGGCTTTGTGACTCGAGTCATATAAAAAAGAAATTAAATAAAATAAAAGGAGAAATAATAAAGTTACTATCCCATCTGAGACATGGCATATGTATGAATTCAGAGAGTCGAACAAGCTTAATAGTACTCCTAATATTGCAGATAAAATGATATTTGTTGCGACCAAAAATACTCGCGCAAATGCACGTGATTGTCAAGTAATAGAGTATTGAGTAGAGTATCGTTCCCACGAAGATTTGTGATAAACTATTGACTGATTCCAACCCAATTACTTTATCTATCCACGAGATTCTTCACAAAATAAAGATGTAATTATTTTACTATCTAAATTATCAAGAAATAATAACAAATAGAAATTTCAAGTAACAAACAGTTTCCAGGATCACGGGCTAGTTAACAATCTTGTTGTGTTCTTAGCTTAAAATGACTAATCGATTTATCTGGATTATTGATTGACATGGTTTATATTACTCATAAGAATCTGTCGAGTTCTTACTCGTCTATTCAAGTTAACTCAATACCTATATGTCTATGGAATTACGATTAACAAGAATGCATTTACAATTCCTGTATTTCAACCAAGCAAGACAATTGGGTATATGTCTATCCTAATTGCGAATCTGTTCCCTGAGGCCCGGGTTCAAGAACTTGCTCTATTTAATTCTATATGCAACTTAAAGTTCCCACTTTCTAGTTCAACTCTAAATTCGTAGATAGTATTTCACTGTTAGCTACTCAGAAAAATAATTAACAACAGAATTAAGTAGTCAACCCAAGATGATAAACCAACTTTGTCAAATTAAACCTCAAACAACAACATTCATATTTTACCCATGACCCTAGAACAATGGGTTTTAGCTACTCATACTGGTATTCATCACAAATAGATTCAATTTTATCACAATTAGCAAAAACAAAGAGAAGAAACAAAAAACTTGATTTTCCAAATCCCTTCTTGCCTCTTGCCTCTCTATTTCTTGCTTTAGCCTATGAAAACCATGATAATTTGACCTTGGGCGAGCTTTACTTTAAATAGGTTAAGTGGGTTTCTCTCTAAATTTCCAATTTTACCCCTAAATAACACTTTTCCGGACTGAACACGCGCGACTTTGCGCGCCCTTCGTGCGTTTCTTCGCGCATGATTTTGCCTCAGTCTTTTTAGTGCGCGACTTCGCGCGTCTGGGCTTGATTTTTTTCTTCATTTTCCTGCCTCGTCCTTGCGCATTTAACTCCGAGGGGTCGTTTTTGCTCTTAAATTATTATAATAGTCTCTTGAAGGCATCATATAAGCTCCTTAGCCTACAATGTATACAAATCACAATTAGAGCCTATTTTTCATCAATTAACCGTATTATGTCATTGGAATATAATTAAGTTGAACCATATACAATAGCTAAATCACCTAGATTTTGCCTATTATCAACACCCTACACTTAATTCATTGTTAGTCCTCAAGAAATCAAATTGTACCCTCTATAGAATGCTTCACTCAACCATTTTCCATAACGCATTACACATAAAACAATGTACATACATTACGCCTAGCAATGAACAATCCTAGCCTCAAAGCCGACTCTCAAGTGCCATGCAATATTTACACTTCCTGAAAGTACTCTACACATAAGTCAAGACTTGGTTTCCCGTCACAAATCATATGCCCTCACAATCACATTAACAAAAACTTAATTCAATCCACACAATTGAGTCATATACTCGTATATATCAAGGAAAGCATTCACTCTCGCAAATGAAGTCACATGCATGCAATTGGTACCATAAGCTTGACCTTAATGTAAATCTAAATTAATGTAGGCTAGCTCGATCCAAAGTCAATTAGGACTTTTTCATGGTTGTAATGTGGGCTAAGAGACGGATAAGATATATTTAGGAATAGTGACTCAACCTCCTAAGCACTTTAACACATCACATGAGCAATTTTTAGCGCAAATTCTTCAACCCACTTCTCATTCACAAACAAAATCATCACACAAATACTCCCTTTTCTCTAAGCACTCTATTAATTCATACCCAGTAGCTGGAACAAGATACAATGTATTCATCTCTTTTTCGCTTCTTTTTTTTTCCAGTTTATTGTTCTTTTTCTTTTCACTTTCTGCTCTTTTGTTTTTCCTTTTATTTTTCTCTTCTTTCTCTTCCACTTTCACTTGACCCGAGGGTCGATTGGAAACAGTCTCTCTGCCCTTTCGGGTAGGGGTAATGCTTGTGTATGTATTACCTTCCCGAGATCCCACTTTGTGGGAATACACTAGGTAGTTATTGTTGTTGTTTCTGCTAGTGGTGTAATATTATACGAAACAAGTGCACCTTTCTTCCTTATATTGGTTCCACTCAAAGGCCACCCATCATTTATTTCCTTCTTACTTCTTTTAGCGCTCCTCTTACAATTAAAGTGCTTTAAGAGGTAAAAGGATCAAAACATGATCAATTAAGAATAAAAAGGTTATATGCTTGTCATGTGGGGGCCAAACAAAAGTTTATAGGCTCAAAAGGGTTAGCCAGGGACAAATTTTATTTATGATAAGTAATTAAGCTCAAAAAGGATCAAAGACATCCTAACATCATTTTTCAAACCGAGCATCACCTAAGATTTTGCTTCAACTCACATACCGGGCAAGTTCTAGACACAAGTACAATATGGACTACACAAACACTCACCACGCATGGCATATGACTCATTCAGATCAGCTCATCAAGACGCTCTGTTACGAGTATTCAATTCAGTAACAAACATACAAATTAAGGCATTTTTAGTGAAATTCAACATTTAGGACTAAGAGTTACACTCTAGGGTCTATTGTGTTCGGATGTGTCAACGCTATGGGTTCTCTTTCAATTTCATAGCTCTTAGCCCATTACCCTAATCTACAAATTAAAAAAAAAACAAAAATACAAAATACCTGTGTCTGGTTCAAGCCAAACCCTTGGAAATGAACCGCGACTTAAAACAATAAGGGGGAGTTGCTACACTACCTAAGAAGAAAATAAAAAAACTTTTTTTGTGTTTTTATCTAGACTAACTTCTCTCAAGAAACCGTCTAAAAGATCCATCATCAGGAAGAGTCTACATGTTTTTCAATTTTTTTTATTGACTTAGTCCCTCAAGAACCCCGTTAAAAGAGATCCGTCGTTGGGCCGAGCCATTTATCTAAATTAAAAAATGATTCCTACTCCACATCATCAAAACTTCCAAGTCAAAAATGAGATAGAGCAAAACAAAACCAACAATCAATAGATACAGATACATACAACATACAATGAAGAAATCCCCCACCTCACATTTAAAAGTGAATACATGCTCCCATGGCTTATAATTTAAAAGAGCGGTGAGGTAAAGAGACTTCACTGGAGCTTCACTCTTGGTCGGAAATGGTTTCAGGGTTCACGTTGCATGCACGCCCCAAAGCTCGCAACCAACCCATGAACTTCTTCTCCAACTTGGCTCGTCAGTCAGCCATTGCTTCCATACGGATGCCCATACCAGTCATTGATGAGCGTAGTCCAGCTACCTCATGCTTCATTGCTGTGAACCGAGATACCCTGGCAGTTCCTGAAGAGGACGCTGCTCTTGACGGTGTTGCTGGAGCTGGCTCCTACATTTGTTCATCCGCATCCTCCATCGATGCATGATAACCACTCTCATCCTCTCCTCCTACCATTGGGGCTGGCCCCGTGGTGTTCTTGCCAGGTCGGATCTTGTGGTCTTTTTTTACCATCCCGTCCATATGAGTATTTTTGGGCACTTGCACTTGCCTGCAAAGCTTAGTCACCAAAGAGGGGAAAAAGAACCCATACTGGCGTTGGGGGCACCGGGTAAACATCTCATCGTGGATCACTTTGGCCATGTCGAAGGGAAGACCCTTGACCAAACACCAAATTAATGCAGCTCGGGGTCCATTCACCTCCGTAGTATTTTTAGAGGGAATAAGGTGATTGTTGATCACATATAACAAGCACTTCGCCTCTGTAGTTAAAACGAAGGAGTGGAACTTCTCACCATGGTCCAACCACTCCACCATTTTTCCTGGTACGCAAATTGCGTCAAAGAAGCGATTACACTTGGCATATATGGGATGTTTGGACCACTCATAAGGTAGAGGATTGGGCAACTGATAGGATGTGCTATTGCCTCAGTGGAGGCATCCACTGCCTCGTGGCGCACCGCGACCACATTGTTTAAATGCTCAGGCAGACTGGCATAAAATTCTTGCATGACCATTACATTCGCTTTCCCTGGCTCATCAATGAAGGACTGTAGACCCCGCTTCATTAACACTAAATACATGTGTGGGCATCGTTCCATGACCTAACAAAGGTTAATTCCCATTTCTGGAATTGGAATTTTTGTGGCCTTCTCTGTAAAACAAATCTGAGCCGCAGGTGAGACAAATTTGTTGTTGTCATAGGCATGGGCTGCCCTTTGTCGGCTTGAAGATGGACATGTGGCCTGGCGCTTTCTCAATACTGGAAAGCTTAAATACTAATTACGTGGCAAATTTTCATTGGCTGATTTTAAAATAAAATGCCCATGTCCATACTGGAGTTGAAGTAAGATTCTACTACTTTTGTGAATAAAATATGTTAGGATTTTCTTGAATCTGTCAACTTTTATTACTTTTGAAGTTTTAGAAATATTCACTTATTTCTTCCATGCTTTGATGCCTTTGTTTAGTCAATTTCACATTGCATGTGGTCCCGAGTTGTTTTTTGCTGTCCGAAATTTAGGGTTTAAGGGACAGTCTCTGATTTTTTTATTCTTATGTGGTCCAATTTGAATATTATACGTTATTTAGCAGTTTGTTGGTTGCATGTGGTCCTTACATAATTTATGTTTCTGGTAGGGTTTAGGGAATTGATTTTTCTGTATTTATTCCTTTTATTTTTCTATTTTTATATGTCTGATGGGTCCCTTTATCTTATTATTGTATGGCTTGTATATAACTTCTTTTGTAGAATGCTTGAGAAGGTAGACTTGATCTTTAATTATAGGGGCAGATGGGTCTTGAAACCTCATGTGATTTACATTAAAACCCTAAATCATGTGTTGCAAGGATATGATGTGGATATGTTGTCTTATATTGATATTTGTGCTGAATACATTGAAGTCCTTAAGTTATGGGAGGTGAAATAGATTTTAGTCATAGGGTCTTCAGGTAGATGCTATGTTGTTGAGGGTGATGAGGGCATTAGAAAATTAATATTTGTACCATCTTCCAAGTTCAATGTGGTTTAGTTATTTACTGTACATGAAGGTGAAGAACAAGTAATGGTTCCTAACATTATTCGGGTATAATGAATAAAATGTTGACACATTAGAGGTTGATACTGATTGTGACTCCTCTGATGAAGAGGGTGCTAGTGAAACTGATTCTAGTGACTATGATAGTGAGCAATTGGAACTTTTCAGGAAGGAAATGACTAAAGAAGCCACTGAAAAACTAGAATAATACTAAGAACTAGAAAAGGGAATGAGTTTAAAAGCTTGGTTGACGCTAACAGAGTTGTGGGATTTTATGCAGTTGCTACTAGCAAGGGCCTTAAAGTTAAGAAGAGTTACACTTCTAGGGTGAGATATAAATGTGACATAGGGTGTCCTTTTGTGTGCCATATATCTTTGGATAAAAAAGATCACAGATTTAAAATCAAGACCTTAAACTTGAAACATAATTGTGACCCAGCTTATAAAAATAGTAGAGATACTACTAATACTTTAGCACACTATTTCAAGAACAAGGTTCAAAATAATCCAAAGTACAAAGTGAAAGACATGAGAGTGGATCTGGAGGATCAATTCAAACTTAATGTTAGTTATTCCACAATGAAGAGGGTTAAAAGACTTATGTTAGAGAAATTAGAGGGTAGCTACATTGATGATTATAACAGATTAGAGGCTTATGCTCAAGAGTTGAGGGATAGCATTCCTGGATCTGATGTGGTGATAAACATATCCAAAGATGCTTTGGAACAAGGAAAAAGAAAATTTTCAAGAATGTATATTTGCTTCCATGCTTTGAGAAATGGTTGGAAAGGAGGATTGAGACCTTTAATAGGTCCGGGTGGTATTTTTCTAAAAGAAATGTGTAAGGAAATATTACTTGTTGCTATGGCACAAGATTCAGTGAAACACTTTTATCCCCTAGCTTGGACAATGGTTGATAAAGAAACTGGTAGGACTTGAAAGTGGTCTCTAAAGTTGCTAAGAAGTTCCTTGGTTTTGCAAGAGGGTGAAGGAGTGACTTTTATGTCCGATATGCAAAAGGTAATATCTAATTATTTTTTATCAACATGTTTTTTTGTAGTAGTTTTACTATATGTTTAACTGTTTTCTTTCCTTGGTGCTTTGTAGGGTCTGCTTGATGATGTTTCTACTGTGCTTCCCAGTGCAAATAACAGATGGTGTGTTAGGCACATAGAAGCTAATTGGAGCAAGAAGTTGAGGGGTATGAAGTTAAAGAAGTTGTTGTTGTGGTGTGCTTGGAGCACATATGAAGAGGAATTTACAGATCATTTGAAGTCCATGGGTGATGTGACTGAAAAAGCTGCTAAGACCTTAGTAGGATATCCACCCCAAAATTGGTGTAGAGCATATTTGACACTATTTGCAAGAACAACATGGTGGACAATAACTTTATAGAATCTTTCAACAAATGGATTTTAGAAGCAAGACAAAAACCTATAATCAAGATGTTGGAAGAGATTAGAGTTAAGGTAAAAATTTGATGTTTAATTCTATCCTTCTTAACAGTTTTTCCCCTTCTTAACAGTTTCTTTCATTTGCTTAACTGTTTTTAATTGAACTTCTTAACTGGAAGTCGATGAACTTGTTGAAAAATCATGAAGAAGAGTGGAAAAACTGTAAAGGAGAAATTAGCCCATATGCCATGGAACTATATAGTAATTATAGAGCTATTGCTGTAGAATGTGAAGTTGACTTTAATGGAGACTTTGGATATGAAGTGATTGAATGTCCATACAAGCACACAATGAACCTAGAATTGAAGAGATGTACATGCAGGACATGTGACTTAACTGGAATACCATGCCCTCATGCCATTAAAGCTTTACTCCATAAAAAGCTTGATACTTTGAATGAGGTGCATTGGTGGTATTCCAAAGAAACTTACATGATGGTGTATATGCATAAGATACAACCTGTTAGAGGTGATAAATTCTGGAAAGTTGAGCCAGAATATGCTATGGATCCACCAGATGTGCATAAAATGGTTGGTAGACCAAAGGTCAAGAGAACAAGAGAAAATGATGAGGCTAGGAAGAGAGAAGGGTTATGGTCTGCTTAAAGGAAATGACTTCTTATTTCATGTGGGTATTGCAGTGAACCTGGTCACAACATCAGAACTTGTCCATTAGTAATCTCTTAAACCTTAAGTGATATGAATTTTTAACCCTTATCAAAATGAACCAAATCATTTGAAATCCCTGTTGTTGTCAAACACATTTCAGATCTTCTACTGAAAAACATTTCTGCTTATAATATCATAAAAGAACTCTCTGTAACATATTACAACTTTTTCTAGCTTGTTTGTTCGAATATGATAACACTTACCATCTTTGTGGGCAGAGTATATTAGTAAGACTAGCAGCTTGACAATGAGACTTAAGAACTTCTGTTATGAGACTTAAGAACTTCTGTTAGTTTGGGAACTAAGTTGTCTCCCTAAAAATGCCTTGTTTCAAAAACTGTAAGACTGGCAGCTTGACAAGCAACCTAAGTAAGATATTTAGTGATTCTTTATGGAACATTCTTGTGTTTAATGTTGATATAGTTACTTTGTTCTTTTTCTGTAGTAATGTCTAGATTTTTAAACTCACTATGAATAGGCTGTGGGACACTATCGAATCCATTTGCTTATAGCAATTAGGTACATAAAAAAATGTACTAATATTCTTGTTATCATGCACTTTAAGTTTTTGTTATCTATTGGTAGGCTTTTGCCAGTAGAATTGGATATGGCTTTCAGTGACTTATAGGCCAAGACTTGTCTGTGAAGTTCTAAGTTTATGATTGGTATTCTAAGTCTGATGGCAGTGTCTATTGCAGCCTTAAACTGTGTTAGTCTATTGTTATAACCATGTAAAAACATGTCTTATGTTTTGTAGGTTCATGATAAGCACAAGCATTTATTGCAAGGAAAATGTTCTCAAACAGTGGAAGACCCTGACAACACCTCAAGACAGTCAGAATTCAGATTTTGTCTTTATGCCTACTCCTGGATACAATGTTTCTTTGAGTGAACCACCATCTTGTGAACCACCAACTCAACTACCCAGTCAAGCAAAGAAACCTGCTCAACAAACCAGTCAAGCAAATACAACTATTCAGCACAAACATGATGCAACTAAGAAAATAAGTAAACAAGCTGCTACACATTCTAATATGTCGGTAGATAAACCTGATTTTGATGATGTTACTGGAGATAGAGATGATGATGAAGATCCAGATTTGAGATCAGTGGTGATATATGAAGATTGGACTATGCTTCAACAAAGAAAGTTGCACCAAAAATCTACCGGTATCAGGAAGATTAGTTTCAAAAGAGATGGAACTGGTATAAATTTGCCTACTAATCTGCCATATTCACCCAAAAAGGTTACTTGGAAAGGCAAAGAAGCTGTGACTTCTAACCAATTGATAGCCGAAAAGGAAGCAAGAGTTGGCAAGCTAAATGCTAAGAGGGCCAAAACTACCTCTAAGTAGCAACTATTTCATTTAGATCATTGAATGTTTTTTAATGACTGATTCAAACTTAAAGTTTTTTTTTGTTATTTTGTGGTGAATCAATTATGAATGGTATTGTGTTGATTCATCCCCAAATATTTTTGATGGGCTTAATTTATGGTGAAAAATGTAACTTATTGGCTAAATCAGTTATGAATGTAATACATTGGCACAGATGATATCATTGTCTCTTGAATCTTTATGTTTGGATCCATTGGCACTCTAATTTATTGGCTGAAGCTATTCTAGAATATGTGACTTTATTTTTGGATAATGCTATCTATGAGGACTTGATATCTTAGTGTATCACAAATAAATAACAGATGATCCAAAAAAAGACCCGTAGAGTAAGTCAAATTGATCGGCAGAAAGTGAGCTGACTTGGTCAGCCGATCAATAATCACCCAAAAAGTCTTCTTACTAGACCTAACATCCTATTATCGCTTTCAGATACAAGGAAGTTGGACTAGTTATTAGACCAACCATATCACGCTCTCTATCTCAAACCCAGCCAAATGAGCACATCTAGTTAAAAGACTCTCATTCTTATTTAGAATGGGAAGATCTTTCAGTTAAGACCGAGATTATAATGGACAACACTCAAATTTACTTTGTTGAACACAATAAGAATTACTAAAAAAATTGCATATTTGTTCATTGACAAACAAGAAACTAAGCCCAGTTGGGTACATTGCAACTTCAAATTCAACACTTTCTTCATTGCAGCCAAGCCATTAACATAATAAAACAAAAGAAAAATGCAGCTGCAACTTCAACACATGTTCTTCACGGCTATAAAACAGACAAAAAACGCCCATGGCAACAACAAATCTTTTTTCCATCGTTTCAAATTTGAATCCAAGTTCGACATTTTGTTCTCCAAGCAAGACACTTTCTTCAAATCTGAAGCATTACTACCTAAGAATTCATCGAGGGCTTCTTCAAATTATTCCTTTCTTTACGAATGGCATTCAATAAAATCTTTTGAGTGTGGATAAACATTGATATATGGGTCGGAAGTTCTTCATCGCGCCTTTCTCAATAACGACAAGCAATGTCTTCAGGACGAGGACATTTGAAGAATCTACGACCACCATTCATATGTGTCGTAGCAGTAAACTAGTTAGCGGCCAATCCGCAAAAACAAGTTCGTGACTGACTTGATTCACGAGAAGAAGTAAAAGATTGTGACATTTGACTTGATTTTGTTGAATTTGAGAAGTGGGAGATGGGAAATTTTGGTCTGCAAAGAGGAGAGAAGGACGATGGCTAACAAATTGGATAAAATCCGTATTTTATTTAGGTTATTTGTTTATTTGTTAATGGGTCGGAGCGGGTGGGTTATTTTGGGACAGGTCAGGTTCAACTCTAGTATGGACATGGGTATTTTATTTTAAAATTAGTAAATGACAATTTGCCACGTAATTAGTATTTAAGCTTTATTTTTTTAAATGAGGAACCGTTAGTTGGAGTGGTATTTATGGGCTAGAACAAAAACGTTAGGGATACTAGTGGCCCAAAAGGTGTAAGCTAGGCAATTCAATTTATTGAATTTGGCTTAAAAAATATTTTGTCCGGAAAAACCACCCTTTTTCAAGTCAATCCCTAAAAGAATAATATTAGGCGCTTTTCCGGAGGAAATAAAAAAGAAAATTAAAAACAAAAGTAAGTTAATTTCCTATATGATACTTTCAGGAAAAGCCCCTTCCCTTCCTAGCCTTGGCTCTCACTTTCAAATTCCCGACCTCTTTCTAGCGCCGAAACTACCAGCACGCAGAGCAAGGACAGCATTGGCCGCTCGGCCACTGACCCAAATGGAAATCGGCGGATTAGACTCCGATGGCCGTGAATTTAGAAACGCGGATGAGATGTGGAGAGAAGAAGTAGGAGATGGTGACCACCAAAAGAAGTCTCAATGGTATAACAAAGGCATCAATTACTGGGAAGTAAGTTCCCTATTTTATTCTGTTGTTGGTTTTGTCTGTATAGTGATTTGTATGTCTATAGAAAATATAAAGAACTAACACATGAGGGTGGTGCCTAATGGTCAATAAAGTGTGATGAGAACCATGAGTTGTGAGGTTCATCCAAGCGGAGATAAAAGATATTAAGTGATTTTTCCTGTCTACCCAAGTGTTTGTGAGTTACCCGGTGTGCCTGGTGTGAGTAGCAGGTACCTAACAGAGTAGTTGAGTTACATGCAAAGTGGCCCGACACCGACACTAGCATTATAAAAAATATAAAGAACTATAGTGCATAGAACACAAAATATTGAATATTGGAATGAGAAGGGTCCAAATCGAACTAAATGGATATTGAGGATTTATACAGCTGAACCTGACTAGCTTGTGATTGAGGCAAAGGTATTATTGTATGTAATTTCAATGTGTTTACTTGATTTATCTCTGTTGGTATGTGAATCTGTTGGTATGTGAAGGGTGTGGAAGCCACAGTGGATGGTGTGCTGGGCGGATATGGGCATGTGAATGAGGCTGATATAAAGGCAAGTGAGGAATTTCTCAACACCATTTTGGCAGAAAGGTTCCCTGATGCTGGAAGAGGCCGCCATCTTGTAGCTCTAGGTAGTCCATCCATTCTCTTTTATCCTTGGATCTTTTTCTGAAACAATTGAACATATTGGTAACTCAATATTACATGTTAGAAAAAAACTCCCCAAATAATTTGCACTTTTAGTAAACTATTTTCTAGGAATATGGTTTTTAGTGTTTATGCAGCACATGATATGTGGGTTTAACACAAGTCATGGGTCAAGTCTGGTATTTAAGTGGAAAATGTTAGAAGGGCGACCCTATTATCCGCCGAGTTCCACTCGTGCGCTATTGTCCTATTCAATCTTACTCGTTTTAATAACATTTGGATGTTGTCGTCAACATTTAATATCTAGAAATATCATCAAAATATTGCTCTCATACCCTTTACACGTATTTTTGTATCCAATATAACATTTAAAAATGATTCAAAATATTATTTCATAAGGGATAAAAATTTTCATAGATTTTTTTTTGTGTGGAAGACATTTTCAGTCCATCCTAAATGCCACTTAAGACTAGAACTTTATACCATTGCTATCTTTACACTATTTGCTATAGGGCTAAGGTGAGGCTGCCTCTTTGAGTTAAAATATTTTGACAAATTTCTTACTCCCTCTGTTTCATTTTATACGAAGCTCTTTACTTTTTAGACCGTTTAAAAAAGAATAACACCTTTCTATATTTGAAAATATTTTAACTTTCAATTTCTCATTTTACCCTTAGTGACATGTTCTTATAGTAAAATGCCATGGTATGTTTATGACTGCAAGTTTTAGGAGTACTTTTGATATGTGCCAAAAATACTTTTTTTTGGTAAACTCCGAGCCCAAGTAAACATTGGAATATAATAATGAAATGGAAGAGTATTAGACAAATTTATTTACTAGAGGAAACTCTTAAACTAATTGGTTACTTGGGCGGATGGCCCCTTAAGTCTTCAATTGAGTAAATACTTTTCAAATAGGTGATGATGTTATGAATGATAGAGCAGCCCACTCTAAATTGCCATGGTGGTTGATGAGTTGAATATTCCAGGTGGCATAAGGAAAAGCTATAAGCTGCGTACAACTATTAGAATGTTAAGGGATTAGTCGTGAGACCTTCCCTGAGAATTCTGTAATCTGTTAAGACGTCAGAGTGTGCATGAGAGTTTTAAAGTTTGTGTGATGGGACCATTATGGATTATGCTGATTGTGAACCTCCTTCCTCCCGTATATGCTTCTTTTCTGCCTATTCTCTTCTTCTTCTTCCTCTTATCTACTCTGACCGTTTTTCTGGTTGTATTTCTAAGTTTAAGTTTGTTTATTGTATTTTCATTCCCTAAGATTACTGTAATTGTTCAGTGAATTTGTTCAATAGAAGTCGTATTGTTGTTGAGTTAATTGTGAATTAGTAGCAATCATTAACATTGGTACTTTCATTGATTTAGCCTCACAATGGTTGACACTCGTTTATAGAAGTTAGATGACTCCATGAAGTAGGTTAGGGAAACTCATCTCGAATTCAAGCATGCGATTCGTGAAGTTACTGCTTCGATGGCCAATCTTGATGCGAAGGTCGATGGCCATCGATGGAAAATTTAGGAGATCATCACTCATATCACTGCCTTGATTATCAGATCACTTCTTTCTTTGCTGAATCTAGTCGTCTTCGTCCTGTTCAGGTTGATGTGACCCCGTTGTGGCGGCGGTTGACCACCCAACTCTGCGCCATAAATCGGCACCGATGGAATTTGGCCTTTTTGGGGGGACAATCCAGAGGCTTTGGTCTTTCAAGCTAATCACTTTTTTGATTTTTACGGTATTGAAGCTGACCATCGACTCACCATTGCTTCATTTTATCTGGACGGTGAAGCTATTGCGTGGTATTGCTGGTTTTTTCGTAATAAGTAGTTAGTGATTGGTCGGCTTTCTTTGAGAAATTAATCTCTCGCTTCAAAAAGCGGTACCTATAGGAATCGGAAGGACGTTTGGCTTTGGCCAAACTCCAACAGGTGATGACGATGGCCGCTTATCCGGCGAGTTTGAGGCAATTATTACTGAAGCTGTAGCCCTCCCAGATGCTATGATTTTGCAGCGATTCACTTTGGGCCTTAAACTTGAGATAATGTGCTAATTGCAAAGCCCAAAATATTAGATGAGGCAATCCACTTTGCCCAATTTTATGAATATAAGCTTTAATGTGACCATGGGCCTTCTCGGGCCCAGATCACAACCCTTTTTGCCTATTCCCACATCCGCATTACCCACTCCGTCTTCCCTTTTTTCACCCGTCTCTAGTCCTGCTTTAGCCATGCCTAAATTGCTTATCAAACGAACCTCTACATTAGAGCTTCGTGCACGCCGCGAGAAGGGCTTGTGTTTTTCCGTGACAAAAAGTTTACCCCCGCCACAAAAGCAAACCTTTCTCTCATATTTTATTTATATCCAATGAGCATTTGGAGTCATCAGACGTTTTCAACCCATCTATTTCTGATGTGGCTCTAGCCGAGCATCTTCAAGCCTTAGAAATGGAAGCTCACTCCACCATTTCCTTTCACGCCTTTGTTGGTTCTTATTCCGCAGCCACCTTATGCTTTTGGGGCCAGATTCAAGGATCTCCTGTCCAGGTTGTTTCGGATGGGGTTAGTACCCATAACTTTGTGCAGACTCAAGTTGCTAAATTTCTTCAGTTACCAGTGGAATCAAGAGAGTTTTTCCAGTTGTAGTCGGCAGTGGACAATGCCTTCGCTATGAGGGAATTGTTCGATCTGTTCTTCTGAGCATTCAAGGCAGCTCCTCGTCGATTTCTATGTTTTGCCTATGCATATAGCTGATTTGGTCTTGGATGTATCATTGCTGGCTACTCTAGGCCCTGTTCTGACCGATTATGCGCAACCCATATTCAAATTTCACCATGATTGTCCATGGATCCACTGGACGGGGAAACCTCCCGTATCCTTCAACTAATACAACTTCAAAGTCTTTGTCGTTTGTATAACTCTGATTCTGTGACATCTTGTTATCACCTTGCTTTGGTGTCTCATGACCAGATAGTCCGCTTGCTTATCCACGATGGATTTTCTGACATCTTTCAAAATGTATGTTCACACCCACTGGATCACTCTATCCATTTGTTACCAAACTCCGGGCCTATTACTATCAAACCTTACATGTACCTGTATTTTCAGAAGCGTGAAATAGTGCGCTTAGTGGATGGCATGTTGAAGGATGGTATAATCCATTCTAGTACCAGTCCATATTCTTCACGTCTTTTGTTGTTTCGCAAAAGGGATGGCACTTGGGCATTTTTGTGTGGATTATCGGGCTCTCAATGCCATTACAGTTTGAGATCATTTTCTATTTCTACTATCGATGAATTATTTGATAAACTTCACGACTCGCAGTTCTTCTTTAAGTGTGAGTTGTTGGCAAGTTACCACCAAATCCGTATGAACGCTACCGATGCGGAAAAGATAGCCTTCCGCACACGCACACATGATGGTCATTATGAATTTTTGGTAATGCCCTTTGGTCTGTCGAATGCCCCTTCAACCTTACATGCCTTAATGAATAAAGTATTCTGGCCTTATCTTCGCAAGTTCATCTTGGTGTTTTTGATGATATCCTAGTATATAGTGCGTCATGGAAGCGTCATTTGGAGCATCTTTCTCTGGTCTTGCAGCTGCTTCGTCACCACCAGTTGGTGGCTAAACTATGCAAGTGTGTCTTTGGCCAGTCTCATATCGACTACTTGGGGCATGTTTTATCTCCACAAGGACTCTCTGTGGATGTAGACAAGGTACTTGCAATTCAGCGATGGCTGCCACCTCGGAATGTAAAGGAACTCTGGAGCTTCCTTGGATTAGCTGGCTACTATAGGTGTTTATTCACCACTATGCTCAACTGTCTAGCCCCCGGACATATTTGTTGCCAAAGGACTTCTTTGCTTGAACCTTTAATGTCCAAGCTACCTTTGATAAATTGAAGGAACTATTGAGTTCCACACCAGTTCATGTGTTACGTGATTTTTCCCTACCATTCCAGGTTGAAACATACACTTCGGGTACTGGTATTGGCGCTGTTTTAACACAGGCCGGCCACCCCATTATTTTCTATAGCCAAAAATTGTGTCATCGTATGTGAAAGGCCTCAACTTACCATCGTGAGATATATGCTATCACTCAAGCAGTCAGCAAATTGCGCCAAGTTTTGTTAGGACATCGTTTTACCATTTTGATGGATCATCAGTCTCTCAAGAACTTAACTTAGTAGGTCATTCAAACTCTGGAGCAACAACACTGTCTGTGTAAACCTGTGGGGTATGATTTCACTATTCTCTACCGTCCGGACCGTCAAAATTTGCAGCAGATGTTCTATCTCGCACCCCTACGACTTCCTTTTAGCTTTATCCACTAGGACCTTTGATTTCATCACTACAGTACAAGAGGCTAATATGTCCCATGCGGTATTATTAGATTGACGGTTTACTGTTCCACAAGAATAGACTGGTGATCCCATATGATTCTCCACTTCTTCTGCACTTGGTCCAAGAGTTCCATTCATTGTTATTGGGTGGTCATACTGGGAGGCAAGAACATTTCCTAGGTTAATTTCTTTTGGAAAGGAATGAGAAAAGACGCCAAGACTTATGTTGCCTCTTGCCATTTGTCAACAGATGAAGGTCTCGTCTCAATTACCTTCGGGCTTGTTGTAGCCCCTTCCAATCCCGGATATGGTATTCAAAGAAGTAGCCATGACCTTCATTACTTGCTTGCCTTCTTCGGAAGGCAAGGCAGCCATCATGATGGTAATTGACCACTTGACCAAATATGGACACTTTGTGGCCTTACCCTCTACTTTTTCAGCACAACCAGTGGCTACCGCTTTTGTCAGCCACGTCTTGAAGCTACATGGTATGCCTAGAGTGATTATCTCTGATCGTGATCCGAGGTTCCTACATTTCTTTTGGAAAGGGATTCACAAACTTCATGGTACCACTCTTCCTACTAGTACGCTTATGACCCTCAAACCGACGGCCGATCAGAAGCTTTGAATAAATGCGTCAAAATGCACCTTCGTTATTTTGTTGCGATACACCCTATAATTGGGTTTCCATGTTACCATGGGCAGAATTTTTTTTTTTTTTTGATTTTCACCGGGTGTTCGAGTCACTAAGAGCCCCAACTAATCCCGGGGGTGCACATGCCCTCGGCAAGGAGTTTCCCTCAAGTGCACCACGATTAATTCAGGTTTTACCCAGTCCGATGGCCCTCCGAAATTGTTTGCACCTAGTGGGTTTCGAACTTGAGACCTTGAAAGGGAGCAAACCCCAAGGCTCAAGTCTATTGCCACCAGACCAACCCCTGAGGGTTACCATGGGCAGAATTTTAGTACAACACCTCCTATCAATCAGCTAGTATGACTCCTTTCCAAGCTAGTATGACTCCTTTCCAAGCTCTATACAGTAGAGAACCTCCATGGTTCGATATGTCTTGGGTGGCAGCTCAGATGATTTGGTGGAGAAATATATGACCCGCAGATATAAGGTCTTGGGCATTTTGAAATTTAACTTATAGAAGGCACAAACGAGGATGAAAGTGGTAGTTGATTGCAAGAGGCGAGATGATCACTTTTCCAAGGGTGATTGGGTATTTGTTAAGTTGAAACCTTATAGACAATGCTCAGTTCGTCAACAACCTCATCACAAATTGGGTCATCGATTCTTTGGCCCCTTCGAAGTACTAAAGCGAGTTGGTTAGGTCGCTTATAAATTGGACCTCCTTGCCGGTGCACGCGTTCACCCTGGTTTCCACATATCCATGCTTAAGCAATGTGTTGGCAAGCTGGAGAACCAGATTGCTCCTCTTCAATTGCTTGATACCTCAACGAACCTTGAGGACAAGGTTCCTTTTGCCGAAGGGGGTAATGTTATGAAGGATAGGGCAGCCCAGTCTATTGAAATTGCCACGGTGGTTGATGAGTTGGATATTTCAGGTGGCACAAGTAAAAGCTCGAGGCTACGTGCAACTAACAGAATTTTAAGGGATTATTCGTGGGACTCTCCCTGAGAATTCTATTAGAGGTGTGCGTGAGAGTTTTAAAGTTTGTGCGATGGGACCATTATGGATTATGCTTATTGTGAACCTCCTTTCTCCCTTATCTGCTTCTTCTTTGCTTATTCTCTTCTTCTTCTTCCTCCTCTCTACTCTGACTGTTCTTCTGGTTCTACTTTCCAAGTTGTAACTCCGTTTATTGTGTTTTCATCCCTAAGATTACTGTAGTTGCTCAGTGAATTTGATCAACAGAAGTCTTATTGTTGTTGGGATGATTATGAGCTAGTAGCAGCTGCTAACATATGACCCTTTTATTACATTAAAGAATTAAAAGAATATCAATTTTTCTTTTGTTGTTGTTTCAATTAAATTGATCTGTCATTGCTAATGAGCCTCCTTCTTTAGTCGATTATCCCCTATTGTCTATATTCAACCCTCTTTATTGGTCGTTTAGTTTATCAACCTCCTTCTTGGTTGATTATCAACCTATTGTCGATAATCGACCCTCCTTTTGGTACACCTTCGTGGTTAAGTAACCTATAGTCAATAAAACGACCTCCTTAGTGGTCGATCATCAACCTATTATTGCTACTCAACCTCCTTCTTGGTCGTCTATCAACTCGTTGTCGCTACTCAACCTCCTTCTTGGTGAAAAACATCATCTGTCTCAATGGTTAAGTAGCAGGGACATCAACCTATGGTCGATAATTGACCTCCTTCTTGGTCGATCAAGGGCATTCCCTTAATTTCAAACTTCTGCGAAGAGAAAGAAAAAAGAAAATGAATGTCTTTTAATTAATTCAAAACTTACACAGGGCGCATATACCAAATCTTCTCTAACTTGTGCAGCCTGTCTACACCTTAATACACAGTTTCCGAAGAACTTGAGCATTACTATTTTTCCTGAATGACTTAGCAAAAAGCGATGACCTCCCAGATGCTGATTTTAAGTGCAGTGTACCATTTTTGACTTGTGATTGAACTTTAATACCTATTGGAACTCTTTGTTTGCTTCAAGTTGCAGAATTGACAGCAATTGTATACCATATTGTCTAGTTTCTTGGTTTATAATGCGTGGACAGTTTGCTCCAATTGGTGCAGATTGTGGATCTGGCATTGGAAGGGTTACCAAGAATCTTCTTATACGATATTTCAATGAGGTATATACTTTCAATTTGAATAAAGTATATCTGATTTATCATCAAATAAGATATTCAAACTGTTTGATCTTTTTGACAAGATGTTGTGTTTAATCCCTCCAAAATGGCTATCTAGGCTAAAAACAGCAGACAACCAGATTGGACTTTGGCTTGAATGATAGGTTTCAGGGTACTTATATTCCTTAGAAGATAGTAAAGAATCCTTGATTAAGCAGAAAACTAGAAGTGGGGGAGGAGGACTCCATGATTCACCTCAAGAGGTCCTAACGATTATCCTTGAAGCGAGTTTCTATAATGATTACTGCATTTGATATCTATCGAAATTGTTTTTTTTTTGGGGGGGACCATGTTTCACCCATCAGTCACTACTAAATGAGTAAATGGATTGAATCAGTTGGTTGATATGAAAAAATTGCCTTTTGTTCAGCTTAAATTTGTTAAACATGAACCAAGACAAATTATATTTCAAATAATCTTTTTTCCTCTCTCGGTATATGTCTATTGCATCTAACTTTTTGTGAATGCAATTGTTTGGACTTAGAATTCAGTTGTGCATATTATATAGGCATTGTCCCATTACCTAATATCTGCATTTGCCATTGTAAAGATAAGAGAAAACATGTTAGTGACTTTGTTAAGTAACAATATGTTGACAAATAATTTTAGTCATCAAAGCTGGGTAGCTCTGGAGTCGAATTCATCAATGTGATTCTGAGGGTGTGATTCCTCAACTATAGATTCATTGGAATTATTCACAGGCTGTCGTAGTTTTGAGAGTGTTACAACTGTTGTTACCTTTCTCAACAAAGAAGAAGAACGTGTTATGATTATTGGCATAGAAATAAATATAGGGATTTAGTTAAATAATCTAGCTAGAATAGGCTGTATGTAAAGAAAGCAATGTACCGGGAGCTGGAGGAAACTTGTGAATAAGCTAAATATATTCGATAAAGGAAAGGAAATACTAGTTTGTTTGGAACTGAGCCGTAGTTGTTGTTGTAAAGGGAAGGGAGTGACAAGAGTAAGGATAGATTTGATGTTGGTTGTTAGGTTGAGATGAAGTATCTATGTACAAGAAGTAAAGATAAGATTTGATGTTGTGTTGATAGGTTGAGATGATGTGTCTATACACAAATGTATGTCCGCTTGAGAATTTAAAAAGTTGAAGAGTTCTGCCGTGTTAACACCTAAAATTGGATATCATTGGCAATTACCAAAGGTTATGACTGGTCTTTTCGGAGTCTTCTCTTCCTATGAATATTTGCTCCGGGGATTACCTTTTGAAACTCTCTATAAACTTTTGCAATTGTTAAGACACATTCTCACCCCTTTATGTACTCTTTGCTTCATTGTTTTCTCCTTCTAACTAACCTTCGATCACCCTCATCAATGCCTTAATTATCTTCCCTTTCTATCTAACTTTCAAATCATCCACTTCAATGGCTACCAGATAATCTCTTTTCTACACCTTTCAGAACCTGTAGCCTCCAACGGTTTAGTTCCTTTTCCGCAAAGAAAAGCTTATATGTGGGTCCCCTCATAGTAGATGATTTTGAGAAGGGTTCTTCAGACAGACCATCTCTATGTCCTGTTTGCCCTATAACATCTGATCTCAATGGTTCACCATAAATAACTTCCGTATACATCTCAATGATTCTGTACTTCCGTTAGAATTCTAGTGACCGCGGGGATTGGCTTAATCATTGTGAGAAGGCCAAGGCAATGATTGAAAGAAACAAGAAATTTATGACATGGTACAATTCTCCCGTTATGACATCCTTATGGATATGAAACCAATCTTGTGTTTTTTTTTTGGATTTTGTCTTTATTTCAATCAGCAACTTACTTATTGTTTTGGAGTGATGGGACTATAGAGAATGTGATAGCCATTATTATGCTCTCAGCAGATGGAGATGAGGCTTTAGCTCTATGCAGTTAACAACAACAACAACATACCTAGTAATATCCCACACCGTGGGTCTGGGGAGTGTAGTGTGTACGCGGGCCTTACCCCTACCTTGCGAGGAAGTCATTATGAAGTTAAGTCTGAAGATATTAGTTTCTAACAACAACAATTAAGCTTTAGTCCCAGATAATTTGGGGTCGGCTATTTGAATCCTCACTGGTTATATTACTGCATAAAAATAATCTCAGGCCAATAATATACAATATAAAATAATAATTAGAATAAAACTGAAAAGTACTAGAACCTTGATATAACGACAACAACAACAACCCAGTAAAATCCTACAAGTGGGGTCTGGGGAGGGTAGTGTGTACGTATACCTTACCCGTACCCCGAAGGAGTAGAGAGGTTGTTTCCGAAAGACCCTCGGCTCAAGAAAACAGAAAGACAAAAGGGAGACAATATTAGCATCACCACATAAATCGTAGGAAAAATAGGAACAATATTAAATTCAGAAGAAAGATGCGAAGTAAATAGGTAGTAAATATATCATGCATTGAAAAGCGTAATAGTTAGACACAAAGAACCTTGATATAAGAAATAGTAAAAAGTACTAGAAGTTTTATATATTTTCCACCGATGTATAAATCTTTGAAAGAACTATAAAAGCATAAGATGTAAAGTAAATTGCTAACATGACTAGAACATATTCTCAGTTAGTAGGTCTTCCTTATATAGATCTTTTTCTTCCACTGTGCTGTATCTTTCGCTATTTTTGCATGGATCTCAAAAGATTGTAACTCTTTCGAGAGACCTTACTTCCAAGTGATTTTAGGTTAACCTTGTCCATTTTTAACACGAAGTGGAGCCTTGACGTAACCGGTAAAGTTACTGCCATGTGACCAGGAGGTCACGAGTTCGAGCCGTGGAAACAGCCTCTTGCAGAAATGCAGGGTAAGGTTGCTTATAATAGATCCTAGTGGTCCAGCCCTTGCTTAGTGCACCGGGCTGCCCTTTTTCTTGTCCATTTTTAACACCTTTACTCAGCGTGGTGTCACATCACCCACTAGTGCATCTGGCGGTTAACGCAAGACATGTCCAAGCCACCTCAAGTGACATTGTCTCATTTCGATCATCTCTAATCTTGTCAAATCTTGTATGACTCGACATCATCTTGACGTCCGCATCTCTTCGACACTCTTGTGGATATGCAACACCTTAGTGGCCCAACATTCACTCACATATAACATTGCTGATCTTATAATTACTCCATAGAACTTACCTCTAATTTTCACAGGCATCCTTTTATTACATAATATTCCAGTAGCACTTCTCCATTTTAGCAATTCGATTTTGATTATGTGTAACATCTTCATCTATCATTGCATTCTAAGGATATTAGTTACCAAATTTCTAAATTGGCCTCCTCTCATTACTTGTTCTCGAATAACAAGCAAGACATTTTGGACATGCTCAGTGCGGTTAGCATTTGACCTTCCTCTTCCACAGGCTCTGAAGTACTATGTTTGTATGGATTCCATGGCTGTCATACTTGGCCAACAAAGAGCATGAACAACTCAGCAAGTTTGAGTCGAAATGGTAGGCAGACCGTCAGAGCAAGATGGCACTATATTCTTGTTCCGTGAGTAGTTTTATTGGTGCTAACTATTAAAAACATACTCGGAACCTTGATGGCTGAAGAGTCAGTTGATGATGCATAATCTAGGACTGCTCTGAAGTTAGGTTACAGGAAAGCTTAACAATTAGCAGAGAGGAAAGGTTTTGCTTGTAGTTGTAGATGGACAAATGATCATACCCTGTTTTATTATTGCTTTCTATTAACTGTTGACAATATTCCGATTTCATTATTCATGCTACACGGAGAAAAGAACTGAAGGACCAAAAAGTAAGCATCATCCTGGGATGCTTGTGATTATTACGAAGTTACCTAATTCCTTTTTGTTATTTTTGTTTCTTACAAAGTAATACATTATGAAACTAGGCTGCAAATTGTGTAAACTTATAATGGATATGCACATCGCATTTCAAATTGGGGGACTTATCAGAAACTGGGTTGCTCAAGGTGGGCATCCTTCTCCTCTTTTTGTTTTATTGGACTTCTTTTGGAGAAGAAATTTGGTAAATGCAATAATTACTGTGGGATGCGGTGTGCATTTGCGATAAGTCTTGATTGATGTTTTTAGTTTAAGCTCTTGTTACTTGATTGCTTTGTCCTGGTCCCAAGTATGATTCTGTAATATTTAAGTTTCCTACCATGGAGTCTTTTCTTGAATACAGGGGCGCTTTTCCACACATATATATGCAACATATATTCTGCCCTCTTCGGGTAGGGGTAAGGTCTGCGTACACTCTACTCTCCCCAGACCCCACTAGTGGGATTTTACTGGGTATGTTGTTGTTGTATATTCTGCCCACCATTTTGCACCATAATTTACTGCTGCCATCTTGTCTAAATGGCTGTGGTTTCTTCACAAACATGGTATATGGCTTCACCTACTTAAGAAACTTTTATTCCTCAGATTTACCTGCAGTTAATATTCCTTTGACAAAAATTTGACATGTTCGTTTTTTCATCAGGTCGACCTTCTAGAGCCTGTATCACATTTTTTGGAATCAGCCCGGGTAAATTTGGCTCCTGAAAATTTAATGGTGTCAGAGTTGCACAAAGCTGCCAATTTTTATTGTGTTCCACTCCAGGTACAAGCTTAAGTTGCTGCGTTTTCACTAAAAACGTTATTCCCTTTTCGCTATTATCTGCTTATAGTACTCATTTATGGAAGTATAATATTTGATATTTGATATTTGACTAACATTAGTTATTGCATTAAAGTTAGGTAGATTTATATTGTCAAGTCAATAACTTGGTGATGATAAAAGTGCAAAACATAGGAGTATGAATAAACCAAAATATTATTAAAATAATACCGGTTCCACCAAAAATAAGAATTTCTAATAACAAGAGATGAATAAAACAAGTATCCATTGTAGACATATAATACATAAATAAAAGTGTCCCCTCTAACATATTAAGATTTTAGATGTGGTGGCTACACAATTAAACATGGTGCTAGAATCAGACCTCCACATGAGGCGACATGTTGTAGGCATATACAACTAATTTCTCCTCTTTAACAATTAAATTTTTAAGGGTAAGTTTTATCGAGCGGTGGTTCGACCGGCTATGCTGTATGGGGCTGAGTGTTGGCCAGCCAAGAACTCCCATCTGCAGAAAATGAGAGTAGCAAAGATGAGGATGTTGAGAACTTGAGATAGATGTGTGGGTGCACCAGGAGAGATAGAATTAAGAAGGAGAGATAGAATTAAGAATGAAGCTATCCGGGACAGAGTGGGAGTAGCATCAAACTGGGTTTGTTGTTGTTGTTGGTCACACAATTTAACAGTTTGGATTTATACGAAAAAAGTTGGAAAGTAAAAGAATCATTTACTGTTTGCTCGATTCCTAATTCATTCGGTAGATTCTGGTGGATCTGCCTGCTGAATTTTATATCATGATCCTTGAATAGCAACAATCCTACAACTATTCTCCTATGATTTTAGTCTGCAAAGATGTCACCAAGCTGCAACCTCATTAGAATCAGGTGATAAAAGAAATTTTATCCCGTAATTGTTTCCTTATCCAAGCCTCCTAGGTACAACTAGTGCTTGTGGAAAGAACGATATTTTGACGTTTTTGCTGGATTGTTGAATTTAAGATTTCAGTAATGGCATGGCTGGTGTTGTTTTCACTTATATGAGTACGTTTCAAACATTTAAGTATCGTCAACATTATCATGGTCCAAACAACAAAATAAATATGGTAGTACAAGATTTAGTACATTGCTTTTAGGATTTCCAGCTTTCATCAGATAACATTATCAGTAATGTCTTGGTGGCCTCATCTGGACAGGAAAGTTAGGGGCCATATAAAGGCAAGTTTAGGATTCAATTGTAGAGGGCACCTTTTAAGTTAAAGTCCATGGGGACAAAACCGTGTCGTTTCAAAGACTTGCAAGAGCTAACAATACCTTGGCAGTTGGACCGAGGTCGTTACAAGTGGTGTTAGAGCTAATACCTCTCTTAGTATGATGGTCGGAAGAACCTCAGCGAGGAGCTGTGTCTCTAAGGGAGGGGGAGTCATTGTAACATCCCATGAACCATTGGCGGTTGAAATTGAAAGAAGGTTCATGGTGAAGCTTGCCTTAGACAAATCTCATATCAGGATGGGAGGCGAAAGCTATGGGCCATATGAGGGTGAGTTCATGATTCAACTGTTGAGGCACATTTAGCCAGAGGGACAAAATAGTGAGGCCTCAAAGTTGCGCCCGAAGGAACAGTACCTTGGCAGTTGGGCTTGAGCCTTTACACCCATCTTAATCCAAGAGTGTACTAGTGCGTTAACAACTATTTCGACATTCATAATTTTCCTTTCTTCAGTGAATGCAATTGTGGAGGTTAAGACCATCACATCCCATAATTTGGTAAATCTGATAAAGAACACCTTAGCAACAGTGCAAACTCATATAGATGCTTCTTGCTACCGTCATAGGTTCAAATTTCATAATGCTTGTAACTCATCCTTCCTTGGTATGATTGTTTGAAGGAAGCATTGGCCCTCTTTTAAACTTCTCCTGTGGCTTGAAAAGAACGGATGGCCTCCATAGCATTTCGTTTGACCGAGCTTTGACACCTCTGGTAGATATCTCAAAGTGAAACCATTAGGACCAATATCCACAACATAGAGCCTTATCTTGCTTAAAAGTTCGAGCAAAACACAGCCCTTATGGATCATGCATTCACTGACCTGTCACCCTAACCTCCCCTATTTGTGGGAAATAGGACATATATCTAATTTAAGTTTTTTTTTTCCACTCACCTCTTGAGTCATCAAATTGGAAACATGTTGCTTTCTACATTTATCTTTTCTTTTCCCTAGGTGGTGCATAGGCAGCTGGTGATTTACTTTAACAATGCAGCTGTTTGTTTCTCCATGTAATCAGTCTCGAAATCAGGTGAAAAGAAGGAAGAATTAGTGGTAGGAGGTCCTATGATCAATCAGTATCTCTTGAGACATGGTCATTTCAAGTAATGAAGTCCTTATTGCGGTAGCTATCCCTTAGCATTTGATACTATTATTTCTGGAAGCAGAGAACAGAGACATAGTATGCTATTCATATTTAAAAAAAAGAAGAAAAAGACAATAGTATGCTGTGTTGTAACATCTGCTGAGAACAAAAATGATTCCCCCTTTTGCGGTGTGAAGAAGGAAAATAGATATTTTCCTTTTTAAACTGTTTCTTCTGTCTTGTTCTCCAAGGAACCATTTGCTGCTAGACAGATTTCAGGGAATTACATTTTTAAAGAGATTCCTTTAGGCTTTTTCCATAGATATCTCAAAATTCAGTTATTCTAAACAGGCTGTGCCATGCACACACACACACACACACATATGTGTATGCATATCACTTTTTTTTAATCTTCGAAACAGTATGTATATTGATTGAAACATTTTTTCACAGTAAATAAATATGCAGCGCGTGCGCGCGCACACACACAAATGTGTATGCATATAAATTTGAAACTTAAACTGAAACATTAGCTTATTGCAATTCATAGTATCTGTCACATGCTTATAGTTCGGGTGTTTTAAGGTAAGTCTAGTGTGTTTATCTGACTCGTGCTTGCACTTTGTTTCCACATATTTGAACTAGAAAGATTACCGTGGTTTTGGTTAGTGTCTTACTTCACTTTTAGGCTGTTGCTTACTCGTTGTTTTCCCTTTTCTTTTTTCGTCAAGGAATTTACTCCTGATGCTGAAAGATATGATATTATTTGGGTTCAGTGGTGTATTGGGCATCTTGCAGATGATGACTTCATTTCATTCTTCAAGAGAGCAAAGGTGAAGTGATCTTCTAAAATGAAGTTCTATTATGGCTCGATCGTAATAAGTAGCTATTTCAGCATCCAATATAAATAAATCCAACTCTTTTAAGTTGAGATTGAAAGAACCTAGCTCTTCTTGTTTGGATCATTTTGCGCATATTTTTGAAGCATGCACTTCTATGAAGCGCATGGCTTCACCCATGAAGTGATTCGCACATCGCTTTAACCGACAAAGCAATTGCTTTTAATAACACTAAAACATCATAGTTTTATTCTTTATAAAAATCTATTTTCCTGATCAAGAAAATCTTTTTTAAACTGTGATTGATTGAGCTTGCAACAACTTTTTATTCCGAGCCAACAGGCTGTGCCATGTAGTAGATTTAGTTTCTGCTATAGCTTTGTTTCTGCAGGTTACTGCAACTTCCACTGTAGGCAACCAATAACCATGTATTCTACCATTTCTGAAACTAAAAGCTAGGTTCATTTTATGCTAGAGTGTCAGGGAGAATGCTTCCAAGTACTTGTTTTTTCCACCGCGTGGTATAGCAAGTGATCCATGGTCAGACAGGACCTTGGTACTTTCTTTGCTGCTATTCTCAACAATATGAACTTTTGGACCACTTAGCTCTCCATCCTTATATCCAGTGTGATTGAGAGAACGTGACTGGGTTTTTTAGCTGCTAGGATTTTCACATCCACCACAATCACGGTATCCTCTTCACTCAACAATTTGTCAACAACCTTCTCAACAATATATCCTACTTGATTGCAGTCCCTATTGCTATCAGTAGAATGCCAGCTTGTGAACAATCTATACTTCCATGGCACGACCTTTTTTTTTAGAAATGGTAAAGCAACAGAAGTATTGTGCTGTGGTTACATCCCAGAAAAAAGACAAGAAAGAAAGTAAAACCATTTGTGGCTATGTAGTCAATGTAGAAAGTCTAACAGGGTTTCTAATTCATTTACAATTTCCAATGTATAACAAAAGGAAATCAAAAGACAAGAGGGGTTGCTCGGATGGTAAGCAACCTCCACTTCCAATCAAGAGGTTGTGAGTTCGAGTCTCCCCAAGAGCAAGGTGGGAAGTTCTTGGAGGGAAGGATGTCTGGGGTCTATTTGGAAACAACCTCTCTACCCCAGGGTAGGGGTAAGGTCCGCGTACACACTACCCTCCCCAGAGCCCACTAAGTGGGATTATACTGGGTTGTTGTTGTTGTTGTTAACAAAAGGAAATCAAAAGATATGTATTCTGATAATTTTCAGGGTAGAGCTAACCTTCAAAGCATGTTCTGTTTCTTACTTTCCATTGGTTCCACCATTCTATCTTTGCTGTTTCAGACATGCCCTTCCTGCTCCTATATTTTAGCCAAACTGAGGCAGACTTGGGATAGCCCATTGCAGCCCTGATATGTTTCAAAACATCTGCCAAACCTGTGCTGCTATTTGCATGTTTTTCAGCCTTATAGTTAGAGATTTTGTATCTTCTTCTTTGTTGTCCTTACGCCTGGGATGTATACCCATAGCCGGGTCATAAAACATATTCTTGTACATTTTATAAGCTTTTGTTGTTTTACTTGTTTAGAAAAACAGGTAAATTCTAAAGAGATTTAGTTGTTTAGCTGACGGGGTATTTAGTTGGAATATGAAACCTGAATCATTCTGTTATCAGATGTCTTTAAGTTATGCACAGGGATAGAGAACAAAGTACTTCTGCTCTCTGTGTTGCAAAGGCCATAGATCTCTCTTATGACTGGCATAATTGACCTGCATCAAGATCGAAATGAAAAAAAAACACTTTTCTTTTGATATAACTTACACTTTTGATTAAGGAAAGCTCGTGCTCCTCCTTCTACCTCTTTTTTAGGTAAAATCTATTTGTTATCTAATATGAAAGAGCTGCTTGATCATATCGGATACCTGATAACTCATTGCCCATAAG
The DNA here is from genome assembly GCA_032618575.1 of Nicotiana noctiflora. Lineage (NCBI taxonomy): Eukaryota > Viridiplantae > Streptophyta > Magnoliopsida > Solanales > Solanaceae > Nicotiana > Nicotiana noctiflora. The sequence continues at coordinate 52,430 of JASVEL010002586.1, forward strand.
TTTGTCCACTATAATGGTCTCGGAGAACATCATCTTAAAGATGCTTATCTCAGGTACTAGTACTTATTCCTTTATAACCGCCAAAATGTGTAATCCGAAAGAGTTACCTTATCAAAAAAAAGTGTAATGCTAAAGAGTTATACTTGTTATATTTTTTTTTTATCTTTATCTGTTTTGGTTGCTTTTATAAAGGATTGTCACCTGTGTGTGGGACGTGGATTTTCTGAACTTTAGTTTTGTAATAGAATACCTGACATGTTTACTTGTTCTCAATTAAACCACATCTGATTTTTCTTTTCTCCGATAAAGCAGTTAAACAGTTTGTTTTTATTCTATTTTTTATCTAGGTCGGCTTGAAACCTGGTGGACTTTTTGTTCTAAAAGAGAACATTGCAAAAACAGGTATCATCTCTTTGACTTCTCTGTTATGTGGAAATTAGTATCACCTACTTCCTTCTCGTGTTATGTTATTTCATCAAGTTGGGCATGATTTTCGGTTCTGTTGCACTTTTTATAAAAGTATGAAACTTGAAAAGGAACTCCTATGTTAAAATGACAAGTGTAAAACAGCGATAAGATTCTTGGGGTTTTAACGAACAAGTGAAGGAGACACTCGTTAAAAGTAAAGCACACAAGTAGAAAAACTCTCTAACATATAGAAATAGAGTAATTATATCATAACATTTGCTATTAGCATTACTAATCAAAAAATCCAAAATAGTGATAATATCAATCCCAACAACTACAATTAGCAATTTGATTTAAAAAATTCCATGAAGAATAACTTCAATCCCAATACTTACCCTTTCAAAAAAAAGGATCACTTTAACTCCAATTTTAATTAATTGGCTATAAAAGATCTATCTGCAATTTTGAGATCATATTTAACTGCTATAGTAACAATACTAAATATCATATGCCAAAATCTTCACCCACCTTGATAGCAGAACTCATATTGAGGAAATCCCATTGAGCCCTAATGTGTTTCCATTAACAGAGACCGAGAAGGAAGGAGTTGGTCTGGTCATCCAATGGTTGAGAAGCCCGTACTTGGTGCTGATTAAACCTCTCCTTACTGCGGTTTTTACTTCTTGATTGAACCTCCAGATCCATTTTCTCAACAAGATGGTGTTGTGAGTCTTCAAATCTCCGAGTCCCAAACCCTCTAGTTTCTTGATTTTCGTGTCAGTCTTCCAATTGACCAAATTTTAAGACTTCTCCTTATTCCCTTGCCATGGAAGTCACGGATTTTCTCCGAACTCTTAGACGCCTGTACTAGCATGGGGAAAAGAGCTATGTTGTATGTGGGTGAAGAATCGAACATACTGTTGATGAGAACCAATCTACCTCCCAATGAAAGATATGGTCTTGTCCAATTTGACAACTTTTTGCATTTCTCCAAAATATCATCCCAGATAGCTGTACAGTTTGATTTCTCACCTAGTGAAGCCCCAAATATTTCATAGGGAGTGAACCAATGTTGCAGCCCATAATATCTGCTAGCAAATTCATATTGGTGACAGCATGCATATGACTCTTTAATAAGCTAATGTGAAACCCTGAAACAGCCTCAAAATTCACAAGACCCAGTCTCAGATAAAGGACTTGATCTACCTCTGCGTCACATGAGATTAAAGTATTGTCTACTTAGAGAATATGGGGGGTGCAAAGTACGTGGAGCTCTCTATACCCTACTGAAAATCCTGTAATCCAACTATTTTACATCGCTGAGACCATCATCTTATTGAAACCTTCCAGCACAAGTATAAAGAGAAACCCAGAAAGGGTGATAGAGAATCACCTTGTCTCAGGGCCCTTTTTGTGGGAAATAATCTGTGAGGACCATGAGGAAAATTATTGATAATCACAGATATCTGACTTTGGAAATGCACCAACAAATCCATTTGATACATTTATTGCCGAAAACCCATGTCCTTTAGCAATTTAAGAAAAGAAGCATACTGTTTAAGATTCCATGTTTTAAAATACATCTTGTCCGCAGGTATATCAGTTCCTTCAAAAATAGAGAATTGGTCGTAAATGTATTATAGTTTAAAACAGCAATTGCAGGGAAATTGATGCTACAGTTAAAGGACGTAAGGTGATTATATCCCTGCTTTCCGTAATGTCTGGTCCATATTATTGTTTGGTTGGGCATCATGCAGTTTCCATTTGTTTACTGTGCTGAGCTCTAGTTTTCGTTTCTTGATTTGATGAATTTCTAGTTAGAACTGAGTAAGTTCTTGACTCCAATTTTCTGATGTTATGGAACATACATATAATGGTTGAGTTGTAATGATATGCAAATTAACTGAAGTATGTAACCTATTTTAAGGATTTGTCTTGGACAAAGAAGATAAGAGCATCACAAGATCAGATTCATATTTTAAGGAGCTGTTCAATCAATGTGGACTATACATCTACAAGATGAAGGTAAAGATGAAGCCTTCTTGAGAAAAAAGGGAAAGTTTATGTGTCCTATTTTTCCTGTCATTGGAATTTTTTATTACTTAGCTTGTACAGTGCTTAGGTTGTAACTTTTAGGAAAAGAATGTTTTCTTCTAATGGTTTCGGTGCATCATTTGTCCCTCTTTCTATAAGACGGAGGTGACAAACATAGCATCAATTCCATCTCATGTGCCATATGAAAATCATGATTTTCTTCCATGGTCACTAACTTTATTACTTGGTTTTAGTCGTGTATAACATTTTAACTTTGTCACAAGATGATAAATTTCTTCAGATGGGAGCATAATTTTCTCTGCGCTTTTAGCTAGTACTGCATTCCCCTTTAACCCTTCTTCTTGTGAAGCTGCATCTGTTTCCATGATAGAAGCATGGTGTGTTTTTGATTTATTTCTTATTTATGACCAACATGATGTCTTCGATAAAGAAGAGGGCAGGCCCTCTGATATCACCATTGCATTAGACTATGATCCGAAGAAGACTAAAAAAAGGGTAATCTAGTGCATTAAGCTCCCACTATGCGCGGGGGACCACAAGGGTCTATTGTACGCAGCCTTATCATTCATTTCTGCAAGAGGCTGTTTCCATGACTCGAACCCGTGACGTCCTGGTCACATGATAGCAACTTTATCAGTTACGCCAAGGTCCCTCTTCATCCAAAGAAGGCTATAAAACGATAAATGCTAAAAGAACATCCTACTAATAACAATTAGTGGATTTCAGAAGCTTAAAAGAATGTTATCAAAGATTTTAGTGACACTGCTTTTAGTAACTAACATGCTGAACTACTGTTATTATTATTTGGAAATCGTAAGTGATCTTATGGAGTCGGGAAATGTGAAAGAATGATATTCAGAATTTGTGCGACTATCTTTTTCTGTCTAAAATTCTAACTGGTATTATCATTTGGAACTCCTATATGGCCTTTCTCTTCCCCTTGGCTTTGTAGCTTGATAATCAAGGTTCTGCTTTATTTGGTGTTATTTCCATAATAAAATTGATGGGCCCTGTCTCTCCCTCCCTCCCTCCCTTTTGTAATCTTTGTGGTAGTACCTTGTGGTTCTGAATTTGCTTATAACTTTCTTACCCCGCATCAGCTTTGGAGAATGAAATATGAACGTGATTGCTAAATCTTTTCTCTAGAGTATCCTCAATAATAATATTAGTTAAATTGTGGTTGGAAGTGTGTAACGCTACTCGTAATATGCCTCGTCTCCCTGATATTAGTTAAATAATATTAATTCATTTTTGCTCTAACAGTAGACTTTTCTTTGTCAGGATCAAAAAGGATTTCCAGATGAATTATTTGCTGTGAAGATGTATGCATTGACTACTGAGATGCCAAGGCAAGGTAGTAAACCTAGACCTAAACGGACAACTAATAGACCTGCTATCATCAGATGATGAATATCACATTGGTGTTGTGTGGTTTTACTAACTTTGGATTAAGTAATTCATAGTTTATTTGTTTTTAGGTCACATGTATGCGAGTTCTGTCAATGTTAGGTTATTGCTTTTGGATATAAGTTATGTACATTGATAGTGAAGAGTTTTGTTGTGTACTTTAACTTATTATGTTGAATTATTTATGCAACTGCTTTTGTATCAATGTATTCTTCTACTAGCCAGTTTTCGGAATGGTTATTCAAAAATAGCCGGCGTTTATCAAGTCAATGAAAAATAGTCATTATTTTGCTGCAACAGAGACCGGTCCAGCATAATAGAAAGAGTACTATATATATATATATATATATATATATATATATATATATATATATATATATATATATATATATATATATATATAGGTGCACACGTGTATGAACTTCCAGCATATTTTGCTGGAACTCCAACACACGGGAAGTTCCAACATAATGTACTGGAGATTCAAGCATTTGTGTATGAACTTCCAGCATATTATATTGGATTGGTATTCTTTGCTGGAACTCCAGTATATTATGCTAGAGTTCTATTGTACTTATGCATTATGGTGGAGTTCCAGCATACTTGTCATGGAACTCCAGTATAATATGCTGGAGTTTAAGTATACTTATGTTGGAAGTCCAGTATAATATACTGGCGTATTTTTCGGGTTTTGAATAGTGTTTTTGCTCAGATTTATGTTTGCATAAATAATGGTTAAATTTCGATTACTTTTGAAATTGAGCTATTTTTGAACGACTACTTGTAAATATGGCTATTTTTTAATTTCTTCTGTTCTTGTATGGTTAAAATACCCAAAGAAAAAAGAAACGGGTTTGCTTTTCTTTTTATGCAATTCAAGTGGAAGGATGAAAAAATAATTAACCTGAAATTTGACCAAGGTACAGGCACTTAAGACTAATAATGTGTGTATACAAAAGAAAATAAAGTGTTTATTGTAATTTTGCCTTAAACATCTTGAAGACCTTGTTTCCCAATTTATGATGTGGCAACTGGCTGAAGCGTCTTGTACTTGGATCAAATATCCGAAGTCCGTACCGATTCGTTTAATTTCGAATTGTGTTTATTAAAATTTTGGATTTCAAATCAGACTCGGATTGGTATAATTTTAATACGATCCGATCCAAAATTCGAAATTAATAGGGCATTTATAATTCCTCCGAGTTAAAAGAACAATTGATGGATTTAGCTATATTGGCACAATAGTACTCTCATAATTGCAGAAATGTGAATTTTTCTTACGCTTCTTTTACAAAGAAAATATACATATGAGTTTGCAATTTTGAAGTATAATAATCCGGTTTTAAATTCGAAAATCCGACCCGATCCAAACTTTAAAATCAGTTCCGATATTAATTTGGATCGGATTCGAATTATATTTTCTAGAATTCGAAATTCGATCCGAAATGTGCTAATTTCAATTCGATCTGATCCATGCATAGCTCGAAATGACTTGTAAAATTAGATTATAAAGAGAATTTTTCACAAAAGGCATTCATTAAGACCTAATTAGCAATAAATAGAAACCATTTCCTATATTACGTGATATATATATGTTTTACGTTATTTTATGATGTATATAGTATATTAAACGAATTGTATTTAATAATACAACATGAAATGACGCCGCACAAACAGGGATTCCTGTAAATCATGATCTGTATTTAGGTGTATTAAGCTGTATTAAGCGGAAAAACAAGTAACGTTTCAGCACAAATCATGGGAAGGTGAATCTGTATTTAGGTGTATTAAGTTGTATTAAGCGGCGTCATTTCACAAAAAATGAGAGTTATACCATAAATTGGTGAGAGAAAAATATTTTGTACCATCTAATAAGGCTTAAATATAGGAAAGTATTAAATTTAAATTTTTTGCTACAAAATAAAAAAAGTTATTATATTATGTAAAAGCTTAAAAAAGTATTTATATGTTATAAATAGGGTACTAACCTATTCTATAGGTGGTAAAATTTCCGATTATAAAATACTTTGAATATTTATTAATACAATTAATTGCAGAGAAGGATTTACTTATTATTAGTGCAAAGTTTCAGGGAACAAGATCTAATCTCGTCAAGTGTGCTTATTTTATTATCTGAAGTTAGACTAATAAGTTCTAATTCGAAGTTTTCTTTGATACTACATTTTTACTACCATACCCATTTTTGTGGAAAAGTAAACAAGTGGTTTTGAAATAAAAGAAAAAAGAATTAAGAATTCCACAAGTTTTACTAAATCGAACGGTTTCTTTTTAAATTTGATTCGTTCACTTTGTTGATTTTAGTTACCTGTTAAAAAAAAGATTAGCAGTTGTCAATTAATTTAAGAGAGTTGAAATGATTTTTGTTAATGGACAAAAAAATTGGTAACTTTGTTTGCAACCTTGTCTCATCCAACTTAACGAATCCCACTATATATATATAAATACTTTCTATATACAAGATGACGACTAATTAAATATTCAACATATTTTTGATGACGACTAATTAAATATTCAACACATTTTTATATAGTAATTTCATTGAACTTTTACCTAAGTGCTATATTACAAACTTATTTACCTCTCTTAGATAGGTTATCACTTAATTAAATTTCATTAACATATTTACCATTCATGTAAAAGAATAATGTATTAGACTCCCATCTTTTCTGTTCTCTCCCTCTTCTTCCTCCCCCAAATTCAAACCTCTTCACCTGCACAGGGAATTCCATTCAAATATGCTGGAAGACATTCTATTGTACAACCTTAATCTTCTACATGTAAAATATAAGTATCCCAATTTTATGTTAAACTATATCTCGAAGACTTTCTACAGTTTGTAAAGCTACTACAAAATAAGAAAATGAAACCCCAAATTCGTTAAATACTAATGACAATACATTTTGTCCTTCAAAGCACTTTTGTCTAAAACGAAGATACATAATCCTTGTATAAATTGTTTATTCACAGCATAAAACAAAGTCATGTTATTAGTGTAAGAGCTTAAACTCCATAGTATTTTGAGCTTCTTCCTTTTCTAATGCAAGTCTTTTTTACTTGGACTTTATAAAGTGTTTACTGGATTAATTGGCCTTTTATTTTCTTTCATCAAGCACATTACATGTCTAATTACTCAACATAACTTTTAAGCCAATAAATAAGGGGGAAAATAATTGTTTTAGATTTGTCAACTACATGATGGTTATGCACTGCAATATAGTCAAATGGCAAACCTAAGCAACCATTTTCACCTTCAAAATAGATTTTAATCAAAAGGAAGCGGGCTGAGTACAAAACTGCTAAGCTTGTTTGCCAAAGATCAGCAACAAAACTAATTCATAGGCACAAATAAACTCCATCAACTTCTAATGGTTTCATGACAACCTTCAACCAAATTTCATGCTTCAGTATTTCAGGACTATGTCAGCAATAACAACAACAACGGCCCAGTATAATCCCACAAGTGGGATCTGGGGAGGGTAATATGTACGCATACCTTACCCCTATCCCGAGGGACAGAGAGGCTGTTTCCAGGAGACCCTCGACTCAAAAAAGCAACAAGAGACGATATATTAGTACTATCAATACTCATAATGAAATAACATAACATAAACTAAAATAACAGCAATAAAAAAATATAGGCAATATGAAAAGATAGAAGGTATCATAATATTTAGCAGATAAAGCCTTGCATCAATAGCCGACCAGTAGCATCCTAAGACTAAAATTTAAGACTAACTCCTAACTGGCTAGTCTCACTCTAGTGCTATGTAGAAATATTCATAACTTCCCCTTAACCTACAACCTTAATGCTCGACTTCCACCATTCCATGTCAAGGGTCATGTCCTCACTAATCCCAAGTCGCGTCATGTCCTTTCTGATCACCTCTCCCCAATACTTCTTAGGTCTCCCTCTACCTCTCCTCGTGCCCACCGTGACCAGTCGTTCACACCTCTTCACTGGTGCATCAGTGCTCCAGTGCTCCTCCTCTGAATGTGCCCAAACCATCTGCCAGCATGACGAAAAAAAGTGGAGCTAACAGGAATGTTCCTCAAATTGTATCTAATCTAAGCTTGTATATGTAATTGTTTTACACACCAAAGGACAAATAATATTACTCAAAGAATCTCGACCAAATTACTTGTACAGTTCTGGGCTAACTAAAAGTTCTGTTAATTTCTCAGTCAGGCCGAATATTCTGGCAGGAGGGCAACATTTCTTAATCTGCAAAAACAGTTGGCAGATGGGTTTTTAATTTAAAACTAGTCACATTTGCCCCTGTGGAAGCATGTGTTACAAACAGCTGCAAAGAGAAGATGACATCTATATTTAGTTTAGAATGACACCTATTTTTCTGAAGCAGTTGCAGCATCATCATCAGTATCCCGCCTCTTCTTCTTTCCATCCCCATGTCTTGATCTTCTGGGTGCTTCATCCTCACTTTCGCTTTCATCATTTTTGAAGCTGTTTCCAGCAACAAACTGGGCATCTTGTTCGGGTTTCCCTCTTTGGGGATAATTTACTCCATCTGGTCCACCAACTGAGCCCGCCATCTCCTGACCCTTACCTTGATCTGAACCGGAGCTGAATCTATCATTCCTGTCATGAACTGGAGCTCTCTGTTCTCTTTTAGGCCTATAAGGATTTTGAGAAGGCTGAGATGAGGGTGGAACAAATGATGGATGCATACCAACTGCTCGACCAGCTCTGGGTGGGCCTGTCGCTCCGGGACCCATCCCTCCCATGAAAGGGGGCCTTCCGGGACCCATCATCATCCCAAATCCACCAGCTGGAGGGCGGCCATGAAACATCATATCATTTGAAAATCTTGGGCCATATGGACCGAAAGGCCGGGGACCCATTCCAAAATGATCAGGCATTGGGAAACCATCAGGTGTCATAGCTCCATAAGAAAATCCATCACCCATCATGCCCGGAGGGAAGCCCGGCATCCCAGGAAGAGGCCTGGGCCCATGTCCTAAAGGCATTATTGGAGGCCACACAATTCCCCTCCCCCTTCCTCTGCCAAGAGCAGCTGGTCCAAAACCTTGATCAAAGCTTTCGTCCTCGTCCTCACTTTCTTCATCTTCCTCTTCTTCATTGTCTTCAAATGGTACGATATCTGGATTATCATTCCCATTGTCAGGGTTCACTCCCTTCGCCTTTTCTTCCTGTCGCTTGGATTCTGCTGCAAGTGAGATTGCCTGAAATACAGTTGTTATCCCATTAAAATACAGTTTACCTGAATTCCAAGTGCAATAGGACATAGTTTCTAATGTTCCTATAGCCACCATGTGCTTTTCATCGTGAATACTTCAAGCATTAGATGCTCAATGACAATCAGCACATTACAACCAAAGGGAATGATTGAAGCCAAATTTGAGTTTGAGGACTCAGAAACACAGGGTTCAACTTGAAGCATGATTGGATAAAATCGAGTCATTATCAAATCAAGCAAAATAAAAATAGACAACTGTGTGTAACATGTCCAAACCAAGCTATGTCATAATCTAAATGAAATTAACCCAGTCCAAATAGAGATTGGCGCTTTGTGGAAAATTAGGGGAGAAGTGAAGAAACTAGAGAATCAGATCACAACAAAATCTTGGACAGCCAATGTGAGGACAGTGGAGAGCCTTGGTAGTGAGACAATAGAACAAAGAGATTTCCAGTACTAGTTCGGTCCTAACCATTTCCTCTTGGTTTGGACAAAGAGATAACCAGTACTAGTCGATAGATAGTGGCTCCGCTCTTTTACATCTATGCTTCCCCACTTAGATACCAGGCTTTTGTCTACAGCAAGGTTCGAACTTATGTCGTGCGCCTAAACCACACATCATGTGTTGTGCTCTTGATGTGACATTTTGATTATTAACGGGCCAAAACAGATCCTTTTCCACTAAAAGCAATGTGAAATAAAAACTCTACCAAGGATAGCAAAGTTTGTTCAGAGAGCAACATGGGAAGAGCACACCAAAGATGACTTGCAGAAAATAGGTAAGTTTTGAATTGTGTGACAACCACATTGAGAGTTTAAGCTATTAGAGAGGGAGCACGTTATTTATTCCTATTAGGACTGCAACACGCATGAGACTGACCTTTTTTTCTTGGCCCAAGCGTGGAAATTCTTTTTCGTACTTGGGCATTCATACTTCAACAACTTTTCCTAAAGTATGATATTATAGGTCAAACCACTAGATGATACAATCATCTTTTTAAAACTAGAGACGGAAAATGACATAGATTCTTTAATTGTCTTACAAAAGGAATTGACTGAGTTTCAGGAATAATTAGTCCATTTGAAGCCAACCTCAGACATTCTTTGTCATTTTTGCAACCAAACAAAAAGTAAATCAGACTTGCTACAATAAACAGCATTATAATGTCAGGAATGTCTGATTAAGATCAGGCAGCAAACCATATTCACAAACGGCACAAAATGTTCTCGTTATCATCCAAATTAATAATGCTAAAAACTTCGAAACGTTAAAGCTAGCGATTGTCCAAGAAATTCTTGCAACCAAAACCAGAAATTCTTTTTGATACCAAAAGCAGAAACTATACCATGCTCCTGCAGAAACAGTGCTGTCACGGAGATAGCCATGAAAGCAGTAACAAAGTGTTTCATTGTATATATCAGCAGTGGTTTTATGCATGCTGTCAATATTCATAGCTAATGCAGTCTTTCCAAGAACATATTATCAATTTGGTCTTATACATATTATACCGAAATTCTACATATTACCCTCCCCAGACCCCACCTTGTGGGAATACACTGGGTTGTTGTTGTTGTTGTACATATTATACTGAAACAAGTGACATGCTGAAGTGCCCCGAAAGCTCCAGGAACGGAAGCATTACTATCTAGAAATAGAAAACTCTATTGAAGACAACACTCAAAAAGTAAAAGAAGTACCATAAGTTCGCTATCTGGTTCAAGATAAAGCAAAGAAGCCAACTGCTCACCAACAGAGGGTTCTAATTCTTGACAATCTCTGCTTATCTGCAACAACAGGAGCAAAGCATTAAAAAGGTGACTGAAAGTAACAACAGCATGCAGACCAATTCTAGCATCCAAATAAAACAAAACAGGCCAACTAAAGAGCTTCTATTTTGGATATCGTAAGCATCAATCACCAACTAAAATCTTAGTAAAAGGAAGATCATAAAAGGGAAAAACCAAGGTTGTTTTTTGTTAAAAAGAAAGACTTATGGGGATAGAGGGGTGGGCAATTCAACTAGTCAATGATTGGCTAGGCCTGTTGCTGATGTGTATTACACATCCATGAGGAAAGACTTTTGGAAAATTACAGCAATCTTCAATACAAACACAATTTCTTGCCTATTAGATATGTCAATCCCAGTCTAAATCAATCATTGGACATCAACATTCTTAGAGCAGTTACACTGGAAATTAAACAAGTTGAAATTGGTCAAAGAATCAACAGCTAAAGGCTTAGGCTTATACCTTCACTGGTAAGTTCTCATTGTATGGATTCCTCAAGTGGTGAGTTTTCTGGAAGGACAGTTCACACAGCTGCATTTTAAACCTTAGAGTTAGTCCAGATGTGCAAGCAATTATGCAAAAAAGAGAGGTAAAAAGAAGAAATATACAACAAAAAGAAAACAAAACCCCAGCCAGTCAGTTATATCAAGTACATGTTAGAAAAATGATCACAGTCCTAAAGCTAAATAGAAAGGGCGCCAAAAACAATAGGATTTCTCTAGTGTGACACTTTTGGTGAAGAGAGAACTGTACTTTCACCTGTTTAGGTTTTAATACTCGCACTAACCTCCATATTGGAACCCAAAACTATAGAATCCTCACCTGCCATCATAACTGGGCGTAAATTCAAATATACCTTACTAGTATTACCAATTTAATTTCCAGATAAATATAAAAAGATTAAAAACACAAAAATAATGTTCCATATATTCTAGACACATGTCCACACATGATAATCCTTTTTAGACTGGCTGATAATTTTTATCACTGTTATGTTTCTCCCACTTCCAAGAGACAAGAAAAGCAATATTAATATCCCAAAAAGAAAAAGCAAGTTGATTTCATGCCACGATGCGTTTGCCCCCAGCCCCTAAATAGAAGTTAGTACGGTATCATATAAGCAGATACACATTTAAGGCCAACCAAATGAAAAAGGTGCACAAGCAAACAACAGAGAATCAAGATTAGAGTTGGGGGGGGGGGGGGTGCAGAAAGGAAATTTGAATGACCTTTAACCATTTTACTGAAAAATTACGTCCATAATGGGCAGTTCCATGTTCATGCTTCCAATTTCCTCCTTTAGCAGCGCCACCAATTCTAGATGTCATCTTTGCACAACCCTAAGAAATAGCAAAAAAATTTCACATTGTGAAAAGGAAGCTTTGTTTACAACCACCAACTAGCCTACTCGCACATTCCTTTCATGACAAGTAAAAATCAAATTATACACTCTTACAATAATTATATACTAGTAATACTTAACAAATTCCTCCGCTATTTGGTAATGGAAAAACTTTATATCTGTAGCACATAAAGGATAGAGAATAGCTTACCTGAAAATGTCTAGTCCGATTAACTGAAAATATCAGAATGACATTTTCCACAGAGTCAAAAGCTTCATTTAGTTTAGCCTCATTGCTTCTTTGAGTTGCCCAAACTCCTTGTTGTACCGACAATTCAAGATTCTCACGGTTGCAGCTTTTAACTATAAAGTACCTAATCCATGCAATGACACTGGATAAGTATCCTAGCAAAAACAGAGATACGGAATGCAACTGTCCCTTCTTTCTTCATTAGCCCAACAAGGAGAACAATGGATAGAGAAGAGGGACAGTAGTAATATACGAACAAAGATCCAAAATATTAAAATCTCTTTTTCGGTAAGTCTAGAGACAATTCATTCATTACATCAAGACGATGTTAGAAAATCAAGTATCCCGATACATCAACCTAATTAGATGTATTCTCACACCTGTATCCAAAATTGATTTGACATCCCATATCATAAAAGTAAACACCTTGACATACACAACAAGCACCTATGTCCAAGTAATGTAAAACTGCTTAACTAACATCAGTAGCTATGAAAACCTAGCAACATATGTGCACTTCATCGTCCAAAGGGTCACAATCCAAGTTACAATAACCAAATAATACAAGCTAAAACTCAACATCGAACTGGAAAGCCAGCGAAAGGATCACTTGAAAGTCAATATGCAACAATCAAAAAAAAAAAAAAAAGAAAGACAAAGTTTCAACATGCAGCTCTGCAGTCAATGCAGTAAAGTCTATCTTCAAGCTATAGCATATCCAGATTACAAAATGGTCTTTAACAAGAGGTTCAACATCAACAAAAGATATCTCTCTATGCTTTCACCAAATGAAGATGATTCCGCCACAAGAGTATAACTTCCAAAAAACAAATTACCTTATTGCTAACCTGAGAGATCACCCACACTTAGACTGAAAATAATAAATCATGTTTCTGTAAGATTGGCACAAAGTTATATTTCATGGAAAATATTTTATAGAAAATGTTTCCTGTGTTTGGTTGGTAAGGAAAATATATAACAGAAAAAACATACATCAAAAGATTAAAAATAAGTATAGCCAAATCTGAGAGTATTTGATGAAACTTTTTAGTATTAAAGAATAATGATAATTTCTAGGTGTTATGAAAAGTAATACTAAGTTAAAAATAGTTGCAGGGAAATAACTTCCCTCATAAGTGTGAGAATCATTTTCCCTCTTTGATTGAAATGTTTTTCATTAAAAACATTTTTCTAGTAACTAAACACCAAAAAAAAGACAGTACCTCAATCTAACCCTTCTTATTTTTGAATCTATTTCAGGTCTACACATAAACATGCTGAAAAATATGATATATCCTGTCAATGTGGTACCAAACTTAGATGAGCTGGCAGGTATAATGAGTTGTGATATTGGCTCATTTCCCACTACCTACCTTGGACTACCCTTGGGAGCAAAACATAAGTCAGTGGAGGTGTGGAATGGTGTGATTGAGAAAGTGGAGAAAAGGTTAGCAACTTGGCAGATGCAGTATCTCTCAATGAGTTGAAGGGTTACTCTGATCAACAATGTTTTGGACAGCATACCAACCTACATCATGTCCCTCTTCCCTATGCCAAGTAAAGTCCAAAAGCAGCTAGACTAATTGAGAAGATCCTTTTTATGGGAAGGTAACAGTGAAGGTCACAAATTCCATTTGGTGAAGTGTGCAACCGTAACTCAACCAAAGTCACTAGGTGGTCTGGGCATTAGAGATCTTTCAAAACACAACAAGAGTTTGCTAATGAAGTGGCATTGGAGATATGGGCAAGAAGGCACAAGCTTATGGAAGGAAATAGTAAAAGCCAAATATGGTCACCTGGATAATTGGAGTACCAGAGCCACAAGAGCTCCTCATGGGGTTGGGCCCTGGAAGCACATCAACAGCATAAAGTCTTCCAACAAGAAATGTCCTTCAAAGTTGGTAATGGAGCACATGTGAAATTTTGGAAGGATAAGTGGCTAGGGAACTTCACACTTCAAGAAACCTTCCCAACTCTATTCCACCTAGCTACTGATCCTAACTTAACAGTCGCACAGAATAGATCCAACAACACTTGGGAGGTCCTTTTCAGGAGAAACATACAAGACTGGGAGATAGAAGAAGTGCTTGATCTACTTGGAAGGTTAGCAAATTGTACGATGAGTATTCAGCACACAGATAAGCTAAGATGGGGCACTTCTAAGGAAGGGGCATATACAGTGAAGGCGGGCTACAATAAGCTTTGTGCTTTGAATGAAGTCATTGACATGTGGCCTTGGAAGCTAATCTGGAAAACCAAACTGCCTACAAAGGTCAGCTGTTTTGCTTTGCATGGACGACTCTTAAAGGTGCTATTTTGACACAAGAAAATCTTTGTAGAAGGAGCTTCCAGATGGTTAATAGATGCCACAGTGTAAGCTAAACTCAGAATCAATCAATCACCTATTTTTGCATTGCACAGTGGCTACTGATCTCTGGCACATGTTCTTCTCATTTTCGGTATTAGCTCGACACTAACCCAGAACATTAAGGAAGCAGTTGAAAGCTGGAGCTTTGGAAAGTCAGCAAGGCCATCAAAAGTATCTGGAAAATGGTCCCAGGGTGCATATTTTGGTGTCTTTGGACAGAAAAGAATCGAAGATGTTTTGATGGCATTTCAACTCCTATTCACTTTTTGAAAGCTAGATGTCTGGTGTATCTTTTTAGTTGGAGTAATATCTCCCCTGTAAATAATGTTATTCCCTTTCTAGACTTTATTGGCTCAATGAGCCTAGCCTGATAGCCCATTTTTTTGGTTAGCTCCCTATGATTAGAATAGCACATGATGTACTGGAGCTAACATCCCTTCTTTTGTACTAGTTGCATCTTCTTGATGCCAGCAATACAACACCTTATTTCATCAAAAAAAAAAAATCAAAAAAAGACTTCCTCGCACAGAACGTTATCTTGAAAAATGAATTTCATTGTGCCAAATGCATATCAGCTTATTATTTACGGGTATGTATTAACTCTAACTATATAATAGACCATTGAGTTCTTCCATTACCTTTGTATGATATAGTTTGTAGCATGGGTCTTTAGAGGTACTAAAGAGGGTAAAGCTATTTGGAGAATTTTTGTGTTCCTTTTGGTGCATTGGTCATTATATTTAACTGCTATCTTCTAAGATCTTACCTGTCCATGATGTTATTACTTTCCTTTTGGTTTAAATTGGTTCATTATTATTTCATTCATGGAGGCACTAGAGAGCTAAGCTTTTGGTTCACACATAGCTTGTCCTCTCAACAATAACCAAAATGGCTACTGGTTGATTCAGACCAAAAAAAATTGTATGGCATGTAGACAATTATCAAGTGAACTCTAATTGGTTCAAATTGATTCTCGAATCAGAAAAGACAAATCAAGTGAGTATATAAGCACCCTGAATGCAGGAGCTTGTCAGATTTCAGTTCTATCCAGAATTTTATCCTCAAAAAGTTAATGTTTTTGTCCCATCTATGACCCAATCTTTACCAAATGACTAGTATGCAATTGTGGATGGAGCAGGACAAATAAGTTGAAAGTTAATATCCCCTTGTTCTTCCAAAAAGAAAATCGACCAAAAGCACAATTCCATAATTGTATGGCATGTAGACAATTATCAAAGGAGATAAGATAAATAAAAGAAATATAGGCAGGCCAAGACTCTGAAATCGAAACATAGTAGCTTCTTAAAAACCCTAGCCACCTGGGCAGCTAAATAAAAAAAACACCCTAACTTTTGCAAGAGACTGCCCAGGCATAGTCCTGTAGTCACACTAAAATACCATAAATCAAAATCCAAAATAGAGAGAAATAGGTAATAAAGTGGCTCACCAAGCTACTAACACTCATCCAAAGACATTACATAAATTTCAAAGATCTCAATAAGCCGCACTGGTACATGAATCTGCTTTAGAGAGGAAGAAGGGGAATGGAATCATGAAGGTAAACACAGATAGTCTCTCAAAAGCTTCCATAGTACATACTTCAAAATTTGCAAACCAGGATTAAGGCAATATTTAGCATTGTCAAGACCTTGATCATGGAAAACGGTTGGAGATGCATATTATGCATTTCTAGACTATACAGGTTAAACATCACATTTTCTGACAAGTAAATAACATTCTATTGCAACAAACAACACCAGGATAGTGCTGACTGCCAATCCATCAAGCAAAGAAATTTTTATAAGATTGTATACCTCAAAAACACAAAAACAATTCGACAAAAGCTATATATTTCCCAAGTTGCACCAGAAACATAGCTGCAATAGTTGAAACTAGAAACAGATTCTAGTTTGCATGTTGATGAAAAGAAGGCTTATCAACAGGAATAACTCAATATGATAGGATCTATTTAGTAAGCTTGAGACATCATTTCCTTAAAGTCTAAGGAGAAAAGCAACCACCTCTGGTCACTGAACCATGACTAGTACATAGAGCATGCTTGTCTGCAACATGGAGCCATGACTAGTACATAGAGCATGCTTGTCTGCTCCTTTGCCCCAGAGTTATGGAGAGGAAGAGGACCGCACTTAGAGCTCCCTAGGTCTAACTGTCTAAGATGGTCTAATTGTTGTCTGACACGCGCCACAGCAAAATCTTACTTTTCAAAAGGAACGCCAAAAATTAGAAAACAATTCAAAGGACATCTCAGAATCAAGATATAGTACCGCTTCACTTTCACAAGCAGGGAGGAAGTTACAATGAGTGCATCAGCTCACCCACCCCTCCCTCGACCAAAAATTATCCAATGCCTTTAGTCTTAACATAGTATTTGGTATTTAGATCACTCTGACAAAGTTAGACTAGCTAGAAGAGCAAAACGCAACTACCACAACAGCTAATGAAATGCTAGTGAGAAAAAAATGAGCTCTTTTCTTTCAAAGAGAGTTGTTTTAGCTCATTAGTTGTAAGCAATCATTAGGCCTAAACTTCTAGCAGCTATAGATACACAAACCATGGGGAAAACTAAGAAAAATGGAATGAAGAAAGCAAAGTAGCTACATATCTTCTAATCCGATTCTCCTGTCCTCTTTTGGAGGAGAGTGATCTCTAAATTTACGTATGCATAGGGGCACTCAAATTACCCATAAAAGTATGCATCTTTTATTGCAGAACTCTGATGAACTAAGATCACAATAGTCAATATCAATTCTTCAGACACGCAAACTATGCCTAAGTAGAACAGAAAATTAAAACAAAGGGAAAACCAGTATACAAGTGGATATAGAAAACAACAATCACGAAACTAGTTGAACTAGTTACGACCTCAAGGCTCTGGACGAACTCATTACAGCTGACATAGGGGATTGTTAAATTATTGTAAATAATATACGTACATGAACTGATTACATAACCTAATTAAAGACCTTGAAACTCTACACACCTAGAGGTTCCTTGAGGCAGGACTACTGCAGTTGTATCTGCTTGATTTTGCTGGCCATTGGGATGAATTTGTGTTTGAGTTGTGCCACCCTGTTGTTGAGTCTGTAAAACTTGTTGTTGATGAGGTTGGATCTGTTGTATAATTGGTGTCTCAGTTGCTGTAGATTTCACAGCACCCATTCCATTCTGTCCTTGTGAAGCTTGAGGTTTGTCAGCCTGTGTTGAATAATTAGTATTCCGGTTTTGGTAAAACCTGTTTGAGTAACCATAGTTGTTGGACGCCAGATGCTGAATTTTCTGAAGAACTTCTTCCACTGGTGGTGGAGGTCCAGGCAACTTTGCATGTCTATATCGACAATCAGGACCATTTGGACAAAACCCCAATTTGTACCTGCATTATAAAAACCATCATAACCAGCAATAGATGTCATTACCTAACCATATGTCATTTCTATGAGGTTCTCGATATATATATTAAAATCAAGCAAATTAACACGAGTCATTATCATAAACATCTAAAGCACCTATGTCACGAGTTCAAACCCTGCTGCAGACAAAATCTGGTATTTAAGTGGAGAAGGATAGAGGGGAATGTCCATTACTCTCGGAGTTTCGAACCGTGTGTCATTAGCCCTCGGGGATTTTCTCGGTTATTAAGATAAAAAAAAAAAACTTTAACCTCTACAACATGCAAGGCTGAGACTAAAGCCCTGGGGCCTCATAGATGCTAAAGTTTGGACGGAGATTATAGCATTATTCTAGTAGGAAACCTTTCAGCCAATTGCAACATGTAGGAGTATTTATTTTCTTCAATTACCAGTTTACACTAAGTATAGATAGTTTCTGGTTGGTTGCGTTATTAAAGATAGATGAGCATAAGCAGAAAGTAAAAACTCAGTTAAAAAAAAGTCATACATGTTGCATTCCCTGAGATCCTCAATGGTGTGCTTATAAACACAGTCCTGTTCACGGCACTCCCCATACAGTCTAAAAAACCGACAGATTGGCATTCGAGATTTATCATACTGATGAAGAAAGCCACAGGCTTCACCCTTCATACACAGTGACCGCAGCCAGTGGCGGCAAACAGTCTGCCTGAAACTCCGACGATTGCCAACAAACCCTACATCCCCGCCTACATGGGCTGAAACAGTAGGCGGCTGGTTAATGTTAGCATTTGGGGCGGCGGCGGCGGCAGTGTTGTGATCGGAAGAATGTGTCATTACTGGTACAGAAGCAGTTGGGTGTGTCGGCCCAGTGTCTAAGCCGCCCTCGAAATCAAAGCTTAAACCTCCTTCTCCTTCGTCCATTAGTTACTCTGAAATTGTATATTCAAATGGATACTTTTTGTATATGTGTGAGAGAGAAGAGAAAAAGAAATTACTGATTTTAATTGGAATTCGGGGTTTATGATCCTCCGGGGTTTTTCAAATTTTACCAGTTTTCTGCTGTCTGGTTGTGGGGTTAGGAGAAAACTAAGATCTGGGTATAAAGGGGTTTTCGTCCTCTCCGTTTTTCGGGCCAGGCAAGGTAAATGAAGAAAGAAAAAGAGAGAATGTATAGCTTTCCCTCTTTAGTAAGCTGAGAATGGAGATCCTAATACAATTAGGCTTATTCATTATTCGATATTTGGATAGGTTTTTTTCTAAAAAAAAAAAAAATTCAAACCAAGAAAGTTAGCAAACCATTCCAAACCAGTTAAAGTCGGTTCGGATTATGTGAGTTTTTCAATTTTTTGGTTATTTATGGATTTTTTTTTAAATATAAGACATAAACTACCAAATACATATTCTCTGTCAATCACATTTTTAATGCAGCACTATCTAATCAATTGCCCTTTAAGAAATTTATTATTTACCAAGATATATCGATAATGTTTAAATTAAATAGTGATGAATAATTTAAGGATTCAATTAAAAATATGTTATTTTTAACACGAAATGGATTCCTACACTAAATAAAAGAAAACTACCAATCAAACTAGAATGTAAAAGTAAAGAACTATATTAAAAGTACAAACTATTGATATTTACCATAAATTTTTTGAAACTTTGTATAACAATATACATATATATATGTGTAATAATAAATTGAATAGCTACTCATATAGTTGGTTTGGTTCGATTTTTTTCTGATTAAAACCAAAACCAAAATAAATTTGATCGGTTTTTAAAATTCAAAACCAAAACCAAACCAAACCAAAAGTATCATTTTTTTTGTCGGTTTGATTTAGTTTACGGTTTGGTTCGATTTTTCGAATTTTTATGGACAACCTTAAATACAATCTTTGGGGATTCACTTTTCGAGAATCAATTTAATTAATTTTGAAGCTAAACTAGATTAGATTTTCTTAATATTTTAAAATTAAAATTTAGATATTCAAACACTATACAAAAAGTACTATAATTTGTAATTCATGGCATATCAATATGGTGAAAATATACATGTTAGAACGTTGGTCAAAGTTCATATAGTTTGACTCTCA
>JASVEL010002587.1:0-94121 GCA_032618575.1 Nicotiana noctiflora
AAAGAAATAGATTCATATAAACTCGAACACAAGAGAGTATTAACGAAGCTTTTGCCTAGTTGTAAAAATTACCCAATTTGTAACTGTCACCTATTGAGTTGGATATCAATGACGTTGACTTAACGGTGAATAAACTTAGCGGATGAACGCTATGAATTTAAGAACGAGTTAACCTCAATATATTGATATCATATATAAACTTCTATTTTATTAAATATATATCACTTAAAAAATAAAAAGTGATTGGCTGTACATGGAATTAGTGATTTGAAAAATTAAGACAGGTACCTTTTTCAACATATAATAATACACAGATAATGTAAATATATATATATATATATATATATTGGTTCATGTAAGTAAAGCTCACAAAATTTGAACCATTCTTAAACTGAGGTGAAACATCACAACTATCTAAATCAAACACATACCTTGGTTGATTTTCTTGGTTGAATGATTACTAGGTATGCTCTTTTCAGACTTCGAAAATAGAGTTAATGAAAAGAAAGACACATTATGTGTGAGTTCAGAAAATATGTCAATCGTTGAGTAGCTAGGGAAGTCTTTTGACTTATTCTTTGACTTGGACTCTTAGTTTTCACAAGAATTAATCCACAAGACATGAAACCTCGGATGTGTACTAGCATTATGGGCTAATGACATTAATTGATAGAAGTTTCAGTTTCAGTTAAAAAAAACCTAAATATTGTCAATCAGTATGTGCCACCACACATAATCTCGTTGTCCTAGTATCTCCAGGGATAAGGTGAAAAGGCACAAATGCAGGCCTAATCAAACATTCAGAAAGATTACATTTTTGCAACTAACAACACCTAAATTCCTTTATACTATCAATCACTTGTCTCATCTAAATCTCATTTCAATATGCGCCATAACTCCATATTCCTATATTTTTCTTGAAAGTCTTTGGTGGTAATGATGATTACTAAAGTTTCATGCAAAAAGAACTGCTAATTAATGTTAAATATGATGACGTAAAGAGGAAGGGATAATTTCTGCAGAATCATATATTCAAATCCATTTCGTCTTTTCAATCAATCATATATAGTAGGTACATTATCAAATAAAACAAAAAGGTAACCCATTGCATTGCAGAACTATATACTGTTCATATCTTTATACTGTTTACAGTCCATTCCCACGTTATCAAGAGTATAATATATATGCTGAAAAAGAAATTTTGTTTTTTTATCTTTTGGCAATGGAGTAGAGTAGATGAGGAAAGAGGGTAAAGTGATCTCTATAAACTTCCAAAAAGAAAAATGCTGAAATTCGTGAAACGTCTACGTCTTTCCCTTTCTGGCTAAAGCCCATCTCCACGACCATTAAGGGCTATAAGGTCTTGACAACATTCAGATGGAAGGATTTAACATGGAAAAAAAGGAAAATATAATTGGAACAGTAATCGAGTTAAAGTTTAATAGATGGATGGATTTAAGTTAGATTTTAAATGAGTTTAAATTATATGCACCTGTAAAAAGTATTTACACAATAAAGTCAGTTGAAACATAATTATAGTTAATTCCGTGTTAATAGCATTGACTAAACTAATGGAACCAATATTAAGACCTAACACAAAAAGGAGCCAAGAGAGTTCAAGTTCTATTATTTATACAAAAATATAATGTTGTCCTTAGACTCGTAGAGCATGTTTGGAAAGCCATTTTAGAAATAAATTTATATGTAATTAGGTGTAATTACACGGTTTGACATATTTGTTTGGCCAAGTAATTACTTGGTCAACATGTAATTGGGTGTAATTGGAAGAATGTAATTACACTCTCCAATTTTCAGGGGGGGGGGGGGGGGAGATTCTGTGGTAATTACACTGTATAATTACAAGGTTATTTTTAGTTTCTTTCCCTTTTTAATTTTAATTTACTTTATTTTTATCTCTATTTTTTATTTTTATTTTTATTTTTATTTTTATTTTTATTTTTTACTTTTTAATTTCTTATGAAATTTTAAAATATATTTTTCTTTCTACATTATTTATCTATCTTTATTTCTTGTGATTCCATGCAATTGTTTATATTTTATTTTTTATTTATTTTATTATTCTATTTTTTGAAACTACACCTCCTAATATTTGAAATAATGAGTCATTAACAAACTTGACATATAATGAGTGATAAAATTAAAGTAAAATTTCGTTGTTGAATGTGATTATAAACTTATCATGTTTCCTAATCTTAAGTTGCAATGAAACTTACCATATGGGAATTTAACATATGTTAAACGATTTTTTTTTTTAATTTTGAAAATAGGTTTATTCATGGTTCCAATTTACTTGTTTTAGTAGTAGTGGCTCACATTGCATGTTGTTCACTTTTTAGTTAGAATTGATAGATTAGTTTTGTCAAACATTTGAATAATGTTATGACATTACATTTATAAATATTAATTTATTTTATCAAACATAAATTCCATGATGTTCTTACAAAACGTATATTTGTAATTTTTGTAAGTATCTAAATTAAATTTTATTAATTTAAAAATATATAAATTATTTTTACAATATTAGTTATAAATATAGGATTACTAATTAATGTATATTCACGAAAAATATACATCCTAAATACCAAATATAATATTATTTATACTTATATAAATTTATAGGCATATATTTATTATATTAGCTTTTAAGTTTTGATAATTTCTTAATTTAAATTTAATCTAAATATGTAATTACACTTGTGCGACCAAACAGTAAATTTGTAATTACATGTAATTACGCTATAACAAACAAACATGTTGTCGTAATTACACAACTATGTAATTACTAAGTTATATAATTATTACTACCCTGGCTTTCCAAACAGACTCTTATAGTAATTCCTTTGGAATTGAGGAGTAATTTCTTTTTTAGTACGCGTAAGGGGGTGGAGGTCCTGATTTTATGTAATTTAATAGCAGCAAAATGAAAAGAACAATATTACTCGTTTTATATTGCTACAAGATTGAACTTGTGCAGTACAGGGACAGAATATTCATCCTTTCAATAACCAAATTGAGAGGGGAGCTAGAAAAAGATGATACAGTAAACAAGATTGGTTTATGACAATTCAGAAACATACTCTTATCTCACAAGAAAATTCCATACTGGGATTCTTCTATAGAATGACAATACACTGCCCGCTAAGCACAGTGTTACCTTAGCTACACCCTACATACTGGGATTTTTCTAGAGCATCCATTTTTACTAGCACTTTACGCCTCCTTCCTTTATCAGTTCACCTCCATTAGCAAAACAAAATATTATTGAGTTTCCAATTTATTTCCTCATCATACAATAATTTATTATCAATTTATCATAAGTATTAATCATACTTATCTCTGCACGCGGACCACCATGAGATATGGTAGGATAAAACGACCGTGGCTTGCTGCTGAAAAATTGTTATAGAAAGGAACGATCATGTGCCAATCACGTGAGTGGAGATTAAGTTGGTTCAGTAGGTTGTTAGTTAGTTATAACTAATTATAGGATTGGTCAGTCTAGTGAGGAGATATAGCTGTAGATTAGGTACTTATTGTAGAGTGTATAAATACATGATTTGTTCATTGTACTCTTAAGATTTGTTATAATACACTTCAGATTTCTCTCAAATGGAAACACTCTCTAGAACCTTCTCGTTCATTCCTATCATCTTCATCCTCACTCAAACTCTCACAAATCTTCATTATGGAGGGTCAACAGACGCTAAACTCTCCAGTTGGAAATCTTGCACCCCCTCAACCAATTATGTTTACTCAAGAACAATATGTTCAAATTTTAAAATTGATTAGAAAAGATGCATGTGATAATTCAAAGCATTTTGTAGGTACAACTAAACCACTACAATACCTGGCAAAATAAAGTATGAAAATTGGATAGTAGACTCTGGTGCAACCAATCACATGATTCACACTAGAGAATTACTTAACCGGATAAACGCTGATAGTCTAATGTTAGCATCTAAAGTTTATCTACCTGATGTTATATCATTAGATATTGCTTGTACTGGAGAAAGTAAAATTTGTGAATGTGGTGTCATTAGGAATGTGCTCTACATTCCAGAATTTAAATACAACTTATTGTCTGTTTCTAAACTTACAAGAGACTTACAATATTTTTTGCTGTTATATCCTGATTTTTGGATCATGTAGGACTTTTACAATGGATAAGTGAAGGATTGGTAAGGAACTTGATGGCTTGCACAATCTGCAACATTAGAAGGATAAGATCAGGGTTACAGTTATGCAAGCACATGGTGATTCCACAAGAGAAGAGGATCTAGGAATATGGCATGGGACACTTGGGCATGCTCCAGACAAAGTGGTGAAACAATTTTCAAATATGAAGTTCATGACCAACAATGATAGAATAAGGAATTGCACAATCTGTCCTCTAGCTAGATAAGGAAGTATGCCTTTCCCAAAGAGTACAAATAGATCAAATAAACCTTTTGAGATGATTCATGTAGATGTATGGGGTTCATATATATAGAGTGGAAAGTCACAATGGATACACATCTTTTCTTACTATAGTATATGATTAGAGTATGATGATATGGGTTTATTTGTTAAGACTCAAGAGTGATGTAATTGTATGCTTAAACAGTTTTTTGCCTTTGTAAAAAATCAATTTGGTAGAGCAGTCAAAATTATGAGAAGTGACAACAAAACTTAATTTTTAAATTATGAATGTAGCAGCTTATTTCAATTGCATGGAGTGATTCACCTAAGTTCTTGTGTCCACAACCCCCACAACAAAATAAAGTGGTGGAAAGGAAACATAAACATATATGTAAAGTAGCTAGGGCAATTAGATTGCAAAATCATTTATCTCTCAAGTTCTGGGGAGAATGTGTGCATGCAGCAGTCTATATTATCAATAGACTTCCTTTATCAGTACTATCAGGAAAGTCCTCACTGAGATTATTTATGGGAGAGCATCATCTTCACAACATATGAGGACTATAGGATATTTGTATTTTGCAAACTTCCAGTAGGAGGAGATAAATTTGCGGCAAGGACTATTGGAGATGTTCTCATGGGATATTCTTCATCTCAAAAAGGATATAGGCTATATAATCTCTTTACTAACACCTTTTTTTAAGCAGGGATGTGAAGTTCATTGAGAACATATTTCCTTTTTGGCTCTTAAATGAAGGAAAGCTGCAGGTTTTTCCCAATGAAGTGATCGAACCTAACACTAGTGATGACACACCTACACCAAATCCTCTATCTGAATATGCAAGTCCTCCATATGAAGATACATTCCCTCATGAGGCGACACTTGCTGCATAAACACCATCTTTTTTATCATCACCGGTCCTTGAAGATGTACAATAACCACAACAGCTAGGAAAAATACCCTCAGAAGCAGTTATACCTTCCTATGCAGAAGATCAACCTACGAAATCAAGCAGGTCTGTGAAGGAACTTGTTTGGATGTAGGACTATGTGTGCAATGGATCATTGACAAGCTCAATTTCTAAACCTTCTTGCAAGTATCCAATGCAAGACTACTTGAGCCATGATGGTGTCTTGACCAAGTACAAATCTTATCTATCAAAAATCACCAGCTTGAGGGAGCCTATGAGCTATGGGAAGCAACAACAAACCCTAAATGGGTTGAAGCCATAGCCCAAGAGTTGACTTCCCTCAAAGAAAATGGAACTTGTTCCTTAGTAGATTTGACAACATGGAAAGTTCTTATTAGATGCAAATGGGTATTCAAGATAAAATACAGAGCCTATAGGGAGGTGGATAGATACAAAGCTCGATTGGTTGCAAAAGGTTACAATTATATTGAAGGTCTTGACTACCAAGAGACCTTCTCTCCTGTAGTCAAAATGGTAACAATTAGAGTGGTTCTTGCCTTAGCAACAACTCACAACTAGAAATTGCATCAGATGGATGTATACAATGCATTTCTTCAAGGTGACCTCACTGAAGAAGTGTACATGTACTTGCCTCAGTGATTTCACAGCTAGGGGGAGAAAGTCTGTAGGTTGAATAAATCCCATTATGGATTGAATCAAGCTTTAAGACAATGGAAATTGAAATTGACTTAAGCCTTGATCAACTAAGGAATTATTCAGACCCATTTTTATTGTTCTATGTTTAAAAATAAGCAATGGACCAATCTAATGATCATTTTGGTATATGTGGATGATCTCTTGATAAATAGGAATAATCATTGCCTAATTCAAAGGCAAAGTCTATATTACAGTGCAACTTCAAGATCAAAGACTTAGGAGAGTTGAAATTCTTTCGTGGAATTGAAATGGCAAGATCAAGAGAAGGAATAATGATAAATCAACGAAAGTATGCAATGGAATTGAGCACTGACCTTGGACTGGCATGATCAAAGCCAATGGTCACCTTAATGGAATTCAATTAGAGGTTCACCACTGTGGAATATGAATAATACTTGGATATAAAAGATGATACGAAGCTGCCAGGACCATACCAGAGACTAGTTGGGAAGTTGTTGTACCTTACCATGTCAAGGCTAGATATTATTATGCAGTGTATGTTTTGAGTCACTTCATGCATTTCCTAAAGAAGTCATACATGGAGCCTGCACTAAGAGTTATGAGATATATATAAAAGGGGCTCCAGGTCTAGGATTGCTAATGAGCTCAAAGCAGTCCCCAAAACTCACAACATTTTGTGATATTGGCTGAGCATCATGTCCAGTGTCCAGAAGGTCTGCAATATAATATGTGATGAAGCTAAAAAACTCCTTGGTATCTTGAAAGTCAAAGAAGCAGTGCACGGTATCAAGAAGATATACAGAAGCCGAGTACATGAGCATGGCTGATGTAGTCTCAGAAATCCTATAGATAACAAGGTTATGCAAAGAACTAGGTACAGATGTTGAATTTTCAGTGGAGCTATATTGTGTTAGGAAAACAACAACAAATGAACAAAACATATAGAAATAGACTTGCACTTCATTAGAGAAAAGTTTCTGCAAGGAGTTATTAAAACAAGTATGTGATGTCAACGGATCAAGAAGCAAACTTATTCACAAAGGCTCTAGGAAGATCACAACATGATAACCTAATGATCAAGCTAGGGGTGCTCAACCGATTTGCACCATCTAGCTTGAGGGGGAGTGTTAAAGAAAGGAACGATCATGTGCTAGTCACGTGAGTGGAAATTAAGTTGGTTAAGTAGGTTGTTAGTTAGTTATAACTGATTACAGGATTGCTTAGTTTAGTGAGGAGATATAGATGTGGATTATGTACTAATTGTAGAGTGTATATATACATGATTTGCTCATTATACTCTTAATATTTGTCATAATACAATTCAGATTTTTCTTAAATGGATAACGCTCTCTAGAACCTTCTCGTTGTTTACTATCATCTTCATTCCCACATAAACTCTCTCAAATCTTCATTAAAAATGTTTCCATGCTAGCGTGGCTCACTTCTCTCTTCAAGATCCGTCCCGAACTACCCTAAGAGTGTGTTATGGCGAATTGGGAAAGCCACTTGCCTGGATGGAGAGGAGGTCCGCCTCTACTTCAATTAAAGCTCCTTTCCTCCCCTTTATCCCTCTAAAGCCCATCGCTTCGCTCAGTTTTGAGTCTCGATACGTACTCCAACTCTATCTATTAATGAAGACATCTTTTATAAGCCTAGGAGTTCAAACGAATAATGACTAGCGAGATCTCACAGTCAATCAGTGTTGCCATAGTCGAAGGGGAAGAAGAACGGCTAATTCTAGGGATGCCCATTTGTCCACATCAAAATGAAAAGATCAGCCAGTCCGACAACAAGAGAGGATTTCCGGTAGAAGAAAATTTCTTGGTAGAAAATACTTTACTCTAAGTTTCTATTTTTTTTTGTTCGAAGAGGGGCCAACACTATCCCTATCGTTTGCTACATGGTTTATAAATACCCTCCGTCCACCTATCCATTCAAAAAAAAATAAACGAAGTTAATTCTATTACCAAAAATACCCTCGCGACTAACGGTAGAACTGATGGAGTGTGTAGTTTTGAACGGATAGATGGACGGAGGGTATTTATAAACTATTTAGTAAACGATATGGATGGGTCTTTCATATAGTGACGTGACGATTTTTAATTTTTTCTACCTTTTATAGATTTAATCTTTATCATAGAATGTGATAATTTCAAGCTTTTTACCACCTTTTAATTTTCTTGTGTGCTTGTATTAGTTATATGTAGTTATTTTTTCTCTGTTATTTCATAGCTCTTTTGTCTTCTTATGAACAATCCAAAGATTTCCATTACTTATCCCTTTTGAAGTTTCAATATTTCTCCTAGATTTGATTGTTATATTTGGATAATTTTAGCATTTGCTCATTTTTTTTTCCATATTTTTGTTTTGTTTTAATCCTTGTCTTCTTACTTAACAACTCAAATGTATCTGTTGATTTTCTATTTAAGAGTTTCAATACTTATGTTGAGTTTGATTGGAGAAATTTCAGAATCTGGTTTGAATTTCGGGTCATTTGATTTTAGGTTTTATCTATTTTCTAATTAATTTGTTATTATGTATATGCAATGTCCCAATTGGAGTAGCAGAAAGGGAGAGATCAGATGAGTGGGAACGTGTGTGATAGATACTACCCATTTTTGTAAATGGGTCGGATAAGGTAAATGAGTTGAAATAATAACCATTTTTTATTCCAGTCAAAAATTGCCACATGGCCCAATTAAAAATTGTCACGCCATTAAATGAAAGACCCATCCCTATTATTTGCTAAATGATTTATAAATACCCTCTATTAGTTTAGCATTAGTCGCGGGGGAATTAAATTGAATTAACTTCGTGTATTTTTTTGAACTAATAGAGGGACGGAATGTATTTTTTTTTTACGGATAGGTGGACGGAGTGTATTTATAAATTATTTAGCAAATAATAGGGATAGTTTTGACCCTTTTACGTTTTTTTGTTAGAGGCCCCTGCCTTTTTTCATTTTTCTTTTGCTTTCTGTGTGAACCTCGCCGTCGCTTCAATCTTCATTCATTATCTTCCTTGACCACAGCAGATTGTATCATCTCAAGAAGTTGATATTACAAAGTTATATTAAAAGCTCGTAATTCTCCTTGAAAATTAGAAAGTTTAATTATACATGATATTAGAAAGAAAATGAGTCCGTTAATTTAGTTAGTGGAGGAGAAAAATTGCTTCGACTTTGCCATAAAATTGAGATGCTTTACGCGGATTTACCTTCTTTCTTTAATCGTTTCTTAAATACATTATACACGTGTCTTAGACTTGATTTCTCTTTAAATATATAGGATCAACTAGAGGTGACAATTTGAACCCAAACTCATCTAACCCGCCCAACTAACCCAAAGATTAATGGATTGGGCTACAATCATTTTAGCTCATGGGTCAATTTGGGTTGAGCCCAAGTTAACCCATTATATTTTATAGCCCATTCTGACCCATTTAATAGCCCAAATACAACTCATGAAACTCACCTAAAACAAAGTATCTCAACCTAACTTATATAGAAATTTACTTAGTTGCTCCAATTTTTTTTATTTTTTTGTATTTTTAATTTTCTATTCTTTTATTTTTCTACGCCACTCACTCACCCACCCCACCCCATCCCACTCCACCCCCTACACCCCCACCCCACGCAAAACCCTATAAAAGATTCATTTTTTTGTTGTATTTTTAATTTTCAATTATTTTATTTTCTACATCACCCACTCTACCCCTACCCTCCCCCAACCTACCCCGATGCAAACCCCTTAAAATTTTTTTACTTTTTATTTGTATCCCCACCATACTCCAACCTAACCCCCTCCCCCGGCGCAAACCCCCTAAAAAATTACTTTTTATTTTTATTTTTAAATTTTTATTTTTTGTTTTTCAGTTTTTCCGCCACCCCACCCCACGCAACCAATACCCCACACACACATTATCCCCCGGTGCCAAACACTTAAAAAAATTTACTTTCTAATTTTATTTTTAAATTTTTATTTTTTGTTTTTCAATTTTTCTACCACCCCACCATACCTCCTACACCTTAGCCCCTGCCCCTACCCCTCCCCCGCCACACAAAATCCCTAAAAAAAAATTTTTTTTTGTTGTATTTTTAATTTTTTATTATTTTATTTTTCTACACTTCCTACCCCTACCCCTCCCATGTCCCCCTCCTCCCCCCACCCCCACCCCGGGCGTAAACCCCCTAAATTTTTTTTTATGTAAAGCATGATTCTAAAATATGGGTCATGTTGGGCGGGTTGGGTTATGACCCATTGTTTAGCCCATCTTGACCCAGCCCATCTTAACCCAAATTCACTTTGGGCTGGGTTGGGCAATGACTCATTTATTGACTAACCCATCTTGACCCGCCCAAATTCAGCCCAACCCGTCCATTTGCCACCCCTACCGATCAACATAAAGAAAAAAGGCTAAATTTGTTGCTTTAATTCTTTTTGCATTTTTGCTAGCCGAGAAAAAAAATATTGAAAAATAAGATTATATGATAATCCAAAAAATAATATTGAGATAGCATTGAAGGCAAGATAAAGAACCAATGCATTCCTAATGACTGTAAGTACTAAGAAAAAGAAATGCTATATATAGCAAAATATATAGCAAAACATCACTCTTCCTCTAAATGGTTACGTTTTACACTTATCCCCTTCCACTAGTTGATACAGAAAATACTCAGAGGCAAATTTATAAATGGAAAACCAATAATGAATTCAGAAGAAAGGCCATCCAGAAATTCTTTTTCGACGAAATTAAACTATCTCTCAAGCTATGGCAATTAGGGCGGGGCGAGGCAGGGCGGGGCCATCATGTCTTGCTTGCGTTGAGCTCAAGGAGAACTTAATTTTACATCAAAGGCTAAGGAAAGGGAAATTCCATAGAAAAGGAATGAATTACTACTACTATATTATAAAATTTAACTGTTTTAGCAAATTATTTTTCAAGTATGTATTTTATTTTCTAATATGTAATTATCTTGCAATTGGCATAAGAGTAAAAATTATTTCACACTGCTGCATACACAAGTTAATTTCTTACATAAAAAGTATAAAACGAAAATTGAGGCGCTTACAATCACTATGATTTGCTTGCAGAAAAAGCAAGCAAGCAAACATGAAAGCTGGCAGAAAATACGAAGCTGATGATATCACAGCTATTGGATTTTTTCTTGACACATCTCATCACACTTCATGTATTCGTGCATGTATTGGATTCATCCATTTTACTTATCAACCAGCTACATCATCAATTAAAAGAAATTAAACTGAAAAAAACGCATTTATATTATAATAATAGTAATATGTTTAATTGATTCATTTCATGATGAAATGGAACATAGTACACAAAGACTAGTCCTTAGATTTTTGTAATAACTAATGTCCTTTCAAGGAACATACTAACTACTCGATCCAAACAGTAACTAAAAACCCTATTACTTCTACTTTCCTTTTTTCTTCAAAAGACGATCAAACAAAACATAACAGGAACAGACAGCTACACCCATCACTCTTCGACATCAACAGCTGATCATCTTCTAAATCTGCATTCAAACATGAAAACAAAAACAAATAATTTGATATATATCTTAGAAGTCTCATACTCTAAAAACAATAATGCATAAATGTTATGAAAATATGTTTGAATTAGTACCAAATCAATAGTGTTGGATGGAGTTGACGTGCGAAGCACGTAGTAGAATGCACCATGTTGGAGTGGCTGAAGGGTTAGACCCCATTCATTAGTGATGAGAGGTTCACCGGAGGAATGAATGAGAACTGCATCATCACCAAATACTTCCCTCACGTTGAACGGTCCCAACCCAACCTCAAAAGCAACATCGTTGATAAACACCGTTGATCTAGTGGGACCCGCATCGGTTTGCTCCACCAACCCTACAATCACACGTACGCAATCATGAGATAGATCACTCTGAGTAGTTCAAAGTTGTATGCTTATTAATGGAACCAATGCAGTAGTCAATATGATATCCCCCATCCGTGCGAAACGTTTTGGCCACAAATATTAGACAGGAGATCAGAAAATGGGGGCCAAAGGACAAATATGTCCTTGTCTTATTCAGTAACAATGACAAACATAGCCATAAACATAACGTATGAGAAGATGTAAAGAAGTACTTTTTGGCACTGTAGAAACTGTAAAAGTGAACATGCATCAATCACTTCCATGAAATGCCAGTAGAAGCTTTTACTTTGCATAAATGCTTAAATTTCGTATGAATAGGGACAAACATTTATTCTCATTCTTAGTTCTGGGCTATGGGGAAAAATGAGCTAGTGACTTTATATTTCCTCTTTTGTCATGAAGTTGAAAGATCTTAAAGTGCACATTCATACTAGATATAGCATAATTTGGACCGAGTAGCCCACCACCTACTCAACATCCGATAAAAACAAGTATGAGTAGTAAAGAATATAACACTTCAACAGCTTAAATGTACCTCCTCTACTCTATTCCATACCAGCAACCTAGACATACAAAACAAAGTAAAATGGTACTTTCTTCCCATATGACGGTGTTAATTTTTGTCATATATATATATCAAAATATCTTAAAACTTGTGGTTTTTAATGGTCATAACGTTTTTTTTACTACTAGAGTTGGACATTTCTAGTATAGAAGAGGGTCATACTTTTCGGATTGAGATATTAAAAGAAAGAGATGGAGTAAAAAGTTTACCTTGAATGTGACTGATAGTTGGAATAGTGGAAGAAGTAAGAGGAAAAACAGTAGTATGAGTGTTAATAGTTGGAGCTGAAGTAACATCATAATTCAGCTGTGACTGCAAATTAATCTTCTCATCTTCAGCTTTTTTTGAAGGTGTTTGACTTATCCCCATCCATTGATCACTCAGAAAAAGATGACCAGAAGAGTTTGACACAGGAGAAAAACCAGTTGAGTCAGGGATGCAAAACCCTTGTGTGATAGCAGCAGGAGATTGAGTTGGTGTTGGTGGTTGCACGGCGAAAAAGAAGGGTTCAGTGCTCAAGAACTCATTGTTACCACTCTGGAAATTATAGTTTTGTTGTTGTTGTTGTTGGTTGACTGAAGCAGTAGGGGAATTGAGCAAGTCCATCACATTAGCAGAACCAATTGAGAATGTTAAAGAAGACTTGTGATGACCAGTAGAATTCGGGGAGGATTTTTCTGAGGATGAAGAAGAAGAAGTTGGAGCAGTAATGGCTACATGGGAATTAGTGATATTAGTATTATTATGAGTTTGTTGAGCTTTGTTTTGAAGGTGGCGCTGCTTGTGTTTACTTCTTGATTTTCTGTTTTGGAACCAGTAGAAAACATTGGCATCACCAACTTGGCCATATTCTTGAAGTTTTGCTCGGATCTTCCTTATCTCATCCCTTGGAGGATTCACCATTCCTGAATTGAAGATTGCTTCAAGTATTCGTATTTGCTCTGGTCTTGGATTCCATCTTGGTTTTGGCTCTGGACTTCTCTCTTCACATCCTCCTCCTACTTAAACCAACAAACAAGAACCATATATCCAATTAGAAACGAAACTCAAAAAATTGACAGAATTATATATAGGGAAAATGTAAGTTAATTAGTACCTGGATTGCATGGGGCTCTTTGAATGAGAGAAGAGTTGATGTCATGCTGCCATTGGTTGCAGGGTTTGGACTTAAACATGCTAGGCCAGTGTCTATTTGATGAAGCCATGATTGAGAAAAAGACTCAGATAGGAGAAGATGATGAACAAAGAAAACAAAAAAATCTTCTTGCTTGCTAGCTTTGCTGTTGTAGTACTCTATGCAACCCTAACACCTCTTCTTATAGCCTCCAAACTTGCTCCTGTTTTTTTGTTAAAATAAAAAATAAAAATGTAGAGTATTAAAGGAAAAGCAAATTATAGAAATAAAAAAGACAAAACCCACAACAGGAATCGCCTGTTAAATGATAAACAAAAATAGAAATCAAATTAAATGTAAAGTGAAGATCGAGAAGGTACAGGCCCATACCCTCTTAGCTATATAGCTAGCTTGTTTACAGTGTTCACTACTCAAAGCCCAATTAGTTCAACCCTTGAAGAGAAACAAAGAGAACATTGAAAGTAGCACATGCTGGGTCTTATATTAGAATCTTCATCAGAGTGAAGACAGTGAAAGCTCTTAATGCAAGAAAATTTAAAACAAAAAATAAAAATAAAAATTGTGGGGTTGCTTCTGAAGTCTGATGAGATTGTCGCTTTGTTTTACATATTTTGAGTTTTGATGTTTTGTATGGGTAAGGGCTTCTCTTTTCTTTCTAACTTTGGGTTTTGTATGGAGAAGGGAGTATTAATGGAGAGAGGTTGAAAGGTGTGGATATAAGGGTTTGATTATTCTAATGGGAAGAGGTTGTTGCAGATATAAATAAGGGAGAAAGCAAATGGGGTTGGGTTTGGGGGGGGGGGTATTCAAAGTCAAGATAATGTAATTGTAAGTTTTTTTTTTTTTTTTTTAGAAAACGGTGGTACAGAAGTAATTGCTCTTTGTAGATTTGAATGTTTTGGCAAAGCTTTGGATTGACTCGAGGGTCATTTTATTACTACAAACACATTTCAAGATTTTTGATTAAATGAAGGAAATAATTTCATTCTTTTTTTTTTTTTTTACATTTTTCTTTCTTATTTAAAATGTAGGAGATAATATGAATTCTTTTTTTTTTTGTTAGAAAAGAAAAGCATGTAATTTGAATCAAAATTTTAAAAACATCTTGCTCTGAAGCAAGAACAATTTAAAAATTTTAGTTTCTCCATTTCAATTCTCCGATTAATTATTTGTTAGCTGTGTAGTTAAATAAGTAGTGTAGTCAAAGCTTCATTTTCCTTTTTGTTCACTAGCGGCACACTAACTTAAGTGAAAAGACTTGTTCTAATTGGTTCGTAATGTTTCATTGTTTAAATTGGAACCCTTTCACATTTTGCTTGGGAAAATTTTAAATGTGTATTCACACTAATACAATTTGTCCCCTATGCTCTTTTATACTTTCATCTGAAGTTTTTGACTGCAAATCAGAGACGGAGCAATTTTCTCCACTCTCCAAAAGAAGCGCTACTTTTACAATGTTCCCAACCCTCTTGTTAATTAGTATCTCAGGGAACAGAAAAACTTCATGAATTTGTTGCTACTATAATTAATTATACTTTATGACCATACCTTCAATAATAAATTAATAATTAATCATACGATAAATCTTATTAATAAAATTATTGATTCGGACCATATCTTTAGCAAGGAGGTGATGCACAATCACTTGTAATTTTTGGACTTGAGTTATGGATCTAGTGTCAATTATCTTAAAATCTAAAAATCATACAGTCGCGAACTTCTCAAACGCATTCCATAACGCTTTTGAAGTTTCCATGACACTATAGACATTGTACAAGCTATCTTCCAAACAACTCAAAATGTAGTTTTTGCACAAGAAATTAGAATATTTTCATGCTTTTGTTACAATAAATTGTTCGTCATCCGGAGTGCCTTCAGCCATGATCGGAGGATCCTCCTTGATGAATTGCTACAACTCAACGAAATAGAAAAGTATCTTCATTTGCCAACGTTTAAAGTCAATATCGGAAAACTTTCCGGGTTTTTCTGCTGGTGCCATAGCATGAGTAGGAGTTGAACGACTCGATGAGGCAGCAACACTCGTAACTGTAGCACCCGTTCCAGCAGCATTTTCATTAGTTTAGTTTTCATAAGTCATGTTTCTGTAGAGTTGGAAACAAAATAGAACTTTGTTAAATCAATGATGTTTTGATATCTTCAAACTGAATACAAAACAAACATACAACATGTAATAAAGGTGAAGTTTTTATATACTTCAAACCCGTACGTTTATTATTCCGGTAAAGTGTTGATATACTTTAAACTAGATAGAGCAATGGTTGGAGTAGAAAGAACTTCACGAGTACTGAACATATGATAAAGTTCAGGAAATTTAGGCTCTCCCACATATACATAACGTAACATCCTAGGAACCTGATGGGGTATCAAGGTACTCGTCCTCTCTTATATACTTCTGCCGAACATCTGAGAGGCGCTCATAAAACCAAACACATAATGGATATGGAAATCCACCAAGTTTATACTCTGTTGTATGTAATCTGTTCTGCGTGTCCAATGTATATTTCAGTGAATAAATGAGCTTCTCATAAGCCACATTACCCCAAGGATATTCAACACAAACCTTATCATCTTCAACAATAGATTCATACTCTTCCATCACACATGACTCGATATTTTTCCCACACAAAATAGACTCTACAACAAGAATTTCTATAAGCTTAACAACATCATCATCACTGTCGCATGCGTGTACGTGATTCACAATATTATTTGGAATTTCATTACGAGTCATAAAACTTCGAATATCCTTCAAAGTCACACCATTGGACTTACCAAAATATCGCTTCAGAATATTGCTTTGTCGATTAATTGGTTTTTCAACTGTATGTGCTATGATCCGCAAACCACACATAATATAAAAGTCTTCAAGGGTGAAGGAAACACCATGATCAAAAATCTTGAAACTAATGGAGTCTCGATCATTGGTGAATATTCGAGAAAGACACAGACAATGAACAAACGTCATGCTGCATTGGAAATTCTCCATAGCCATAATGTATCGAAATGTATAATTATTAAGCTTATCCCGTTGTGTAGGAGTCAAGAAAGTTTCCCTGGTCTTGTAGGTGGAGGAGCAGGGACATAAAGACCTGGGGGTATTATAGGTTGTCGAGGTGCTTTAGGTGTTTTGCCTACTTTAGCTGCATTAGGATCTTTAGGTGCTTTTGGAGCCATCTATTCAAAAAAAAAGTAAAAGATACAAAAAATAACATCAGGACATTATAAAAAGATCAGTTAAAACTTCTATAAGAAGGTTGAAGTTCAACAGTCACAAAGACAAAAACTTTAGCCTTAGAGCTGAAGTTCGACAGTTACAAAATAAAAACTTCAGCTCTCACCAGTAACAAACACAAAAATTTCAGCTCCTAAAGCTAAACTTCACGAGTTACAAATACAAAACATTCAACAAAAAAACATGTTGTAATTTTTACAAAAACAAAACACAAATTCAAATCTAAAAATAATACCAAAATATGAAGAAAAAAAAACTTCAGCTACTATCTAAGGTATCATTGAACTATTATAAACTTCACACTCTAATATTATCATCTATTTAACTCTTAAAATTTTTAAAAATTTGGACGTCTAATCACAGAAGAATTTATATAATTTTCATCAACAACATAAACACTCGTTCGAAAAACCTAAATTTAATGCACTTATCAAACTAAACCCTAAGAAAATATATTATCATTAATACATGACTATCAAAACCAAAACTAGAAATTAAATCGTAAAATAAAACCAAGAAAGCTAATGTAATGTACCTGTAATTAAATCGTAATGTGGGAACACTGACGACTAGCAATTGAAAAATCAAAACAACAACAAAAACCTTTTGATTTCAGAGAAGAACAAATCAAAAACGCGAATAACGGGAGAGAGAAGTAGAGGTAGTAGACGACTAGCGTATACTTGGAGATAAAGTAGTCTTTTAATAAAGAAGGGCAAAATAATCTTTTCAAATAGCTTTTAACAAAAAAACGAGTACGAATGCAAACAAAAAGACAAAGCGGCTACAAGTTAAAAATGGGCGTACAAAACTTTACCAAACAAATCTGCCATTACCAAACAAGCTAACGTCAACGATTAGCCTCCCAAGCACATCGTATGACGGATTCAGATGTGCGATGACCCATTCAGAGCACAAGGATGACGGCATTTGGGGTAGATAAATTAACAAAGCGCGAAGGGAAAGGTGCCAATGTCTAAGACACGATAATCTGTATTGTATTCAACAAAGTATTCAATGAGTGAGCCTTCATTGATGTACTTGAAGGAACTTGGAGGAGGAACATTAGCTAAATTCTGCTATGAGAATAGGAAGACATAGTTTTGTTTTTGTGAACGAGAGCTGTTTTAGTTGCTAAGCTAAAAGGTGATGACTTACTCTATCTATAAGTAGTAACGAACATATACGTCCAATTAGAGAAATCCATTCTTTCAGGGGCGGGCTGAAGGGCCAAGCAAATAAAGCATTGGATTTTGATTGTTAATGTGTTATACTTTGATCGTATTTATTTATAAGTCGTTCCCTCCAAGTCATTTAGGATACTCTCAATCTCTTTAAGAGTGTGCCCCTCAATCACGCTAAGGGTGCCTTCCACCTTCCCCAAGTGTTGGCCAAAGATCTCCACGGCGTCCATCGCCGCGTTCATCCTCATCACCCACTCTTTACCGAGCGAGACATCCTCGGGCAGGACCTCCAGTTCATCCTCGCTCGTCTCAGTGGGAGATGATTCTTGGGATGTAAGCCCTTTGTTTGAAACAACCTCGGGTGGCACCCCCTGGCTCATGTTAGTGGCATTCCTCTTTTTTTCACGGCCGCTCTTGCCAGAAGCATCCTCGATGACGTTGGCTTGGTGTTGGCAACGTTAATTTCTCCGCCGTTCTCCATTCCCTTAGTTTAAACCTTCGCTCTGATACCACCGTTGTCACGTCCTTAGTTGTTAACTAAGTACATGTGCGGCACTTGACAACTCGCTCACGATCTTGTACAACTTGCTCATGTTCTTGCTATGCCATGTCAGCCTTATTACACTCAAGATCGCTAAGAGAATGGAAGAAAGAACACAAGAGAATTGTTAAAGGAAGCTTTGTATTAAAGAGAACTTGAATTATTTTCTTGGTTGATGAATTACAAATGAATGCCCCATATTTATACTAATCACCTAGGGGCTAGTATGTAAATAATAATTGTTCTACAAGTCCTTCCATATTTACAAATAAGTCAATTATCTACTATTCTCTACAAGTCTAGAAGATTCCAAGGACTTTCCTAGCAAATTCATAAAAATCTAGTTTCTTCCTAAGAAAATGTCCATACTTCTCTAAAATCTTCTCACAAATGCTTGCCTTCTTCTTATGTAAGCTTCTAAATTGCATTAATATATGCCAAATGGTACCTACGTAGCATGATGACGTGGCAGATCATCACACAATGCTTAAAAGTCCAACAACACCTCGTGCTAAACTTTTCGCACAACGTCCACAAAAGATCAACAAGCACTAACACTATTTGCACATACTGTCACAGGACCGCAGAGAACATTCTCAACCAGGAAAACGTCAAGGATGTCGACTACATTCAGCCGCCTCTTGAGGGGTAACGAAAATAAAACCCAACTTATATCTCACAGGTTGTAAGGAGGACGAGGGCTTGTGCCGCCATTATCTAACTTCTTTGATTCCATGTTATTGCACTTGAATCACTATCCATATTTGTGTTGCTTATTTAGAAAATTTTAAATTGGAACTTTATCGAAATCGTATCGAATCAGAATGATAAATATCGAACCGTATTAAAATAATTTGGTACAATATTTGATATGTACAATTGATAAATTGAATACCAAAATACCGAATCGAAATTCAAAAATACCGAACCGAAATATCGAATGATCACCCCCATTGGCTTGTAATCGTTTTCATAATTATAATGACCAAGGAAAAATTTAATGCTTTATTATTTTTTAACTTAATATATAAATATAGTTTTTCTATGTAAGTTTTATTCGGTACGGTTCAATATTTTTTTGGTTAACTTTTATAAAATAAAAATCCTACCTTAATTATCAGCAAGACGACTTTTTAGTCAGATCCTTTCTGCGCTTCGGATATGAAGAATTTCATCGATCGATTTAGGAAAGATGAAAAAACAAAGGCCCCCTCTTTCTCTTGAACTTGGACTCAATCCACGTCCCTTGCTTGAACCCCCTCGCCTCGCTTCCTATTCATTTGTGGGTCTGGCCTCTTTTTTCACCGGGCTTGGACCATGTCTCCCGAACAATCTCAGTACATATGGCGCAAGACGATTTCGCATATCGAGGTCGGAATGGGATCGGATGTTTTCACGTCTTACCGTAGTGTCCACTTTGTCTTGATTTCTGATTGATGAACGAGGCCCAAACTATTCTCGTTGGATGAACCAACTTGAGATGTTCAAATATTTCATCGGCATCCCTGGTATAGTGATATAATAATATTAGGCACATTAAGGCTAACTAGGCTCGTTCTATTTTATTGTGTGCAGAAGTTGATCTTACTAAACATCTTTTATTTTATCTAAGTTTAAATCGCACTGTGTGGAAAATTGAGTATGAGAGATAAGGTTATAAAGTTATATAAAAACATACAATTTTATTAAAAGAAATCTAAAAATTGATTTGTCGTACATTTCAATTGGTTTAGTCGGTTTTTAAATATCCACTGAGACACCTACCACATACCATCGTTAGCTGTCACCGTCACCAGGATTAGAATGTGCTTTAACAAGGAAACAACTTGTATATCCTGTAAATGTTATTTTCTCTAATATTATGTAAATATATTTATTATTAATTTAATTAGATTCTATATCTATTTAGTAGTTTTAATTAAAAATATTCTACATACTTAAATGTTGAACAAATAAATAATATATTACTTAAAATTATATGTTTACTTAAATTCATATATTTTAATCATAAAAATACAAACATCGTTAATAACCTTAATCACAAGAGTATTTATCTAAAATATTCATATTTCTCTTTAGACATTTAACTGAATTAAATATATATGCCTTAATATGAATATATTTTATTTTTCTAAAACGGTTAGATACTTTTGAAATTAATTCAGTTTATCAAAAGATTTAAAACCATAAATATTTGTGATCGGATGGAATATTATTTTATGAGGAGGGGGATTAAGTGTGTAAGTAATTGTAGTTGGCACCCAAATATCAAAGCAAAAGATTAAAGGGATATAGACTTTGGTCCATGTTGTGTCCCTCTTATCCCGACATATGAAGCTCTAACTCCAACTTTGCAGTGTCCCGATTCCTCAATCTCCATATATTGCCTTCAATTCTACCTTTTGGAGTATTATTTTTTTTGTAATTTACACCTCTTCAAGCACAAATTTCACCTTTTTGAAAGGCATTTCGATTCTTTAGGAAACACTTTTATTTTAGCGTAAAATAAGGACAGAAGATTCGAATTTAGAATAGAGAAAACTTTCAATCCCATAGACTAAAAGGTGTCATCCAAATGACAACATTGAAAGTTCACGAGATTATAAAAGCTTTACCACGGAATATTCTTTTTGGAGTACTCATATTTTGACTTAGCATATTAATATATGATTCAACAAAAATCTGGCATATACACATACATACATATTATGTAAGATCATAGTATAATTTGACATATGTTAGAGAGGCAAAGATTGGGCTAAATTTGGGAATGGATTAGGTCAATCAATATATCATTGCCCAACCCAATCTAAAGCGTACTTGAACTAAGATGGTGAGTCAAGATGAGCTAAATAATATGTCATAACTCAACCTACCAAACTTAACACATATTTTAGAACTATGCTCATCTTGCGTAAAAAACTATTTTTTAGGGAGTTTGCGCGAGGCTCGGGAGGAGGGGGGTGTTCCCAGGTTATTATCTCTTCATTGAGCTGTATTTATTTTCGTGATTATTTTGTCTCTGCTAAAGTTGTTGTTGTTCTTCTATCAAGTGTTACTTCTTAATGTCGCACTTAAGTATACTGTCATATTCTACACGTGAATAGGGTGGTGCGGAAAATAAAAAGACAGAAAAATTCAAAAAAAAAAAAAGTAACAAAATTTTTTTGAGGCAGTTTGGTGGTGGGGGGATGGTGCAAAAAAATAAAAGAACAGAAAATTAAAAATACAAAAAAAAAAGAGTAAAATTAGAGCAACTAAGTAAATTTCTAGATAAGTTGGGAAGAGATGCCTTTGTTTTGGTGAATTTCATTGGTTGTATTTAGTCTCCTTAATGGGTTAGAATAGGGTATAAAATATATTGGATTAACTTGGGCTCGGTCCAAAATAACCAAACAACAACAACAACTACCCAGTATGTTCCCACAAAGTGGGGTCTGGGGAGGGTAATACGTACACAGGCCTTACCCCTACCCGAAAGGGTAGAGAGGCTGTTTCCGGCCGACCCTCGGCTCAGAAAAAGAGAGAGAAAATCAACAAACAAAACAAAACAAAACAATGTTAGTAAATCCGGGAAAAATCAAATAAATAATTATCTAAACATAAAACCAAAAGTAGAATGACATGCAATAATACAAATCGGTTACTACCATAAGAGGCACAACACAATACATTAATTAACTAAAGAGATCGCTACCAAACCCCACTCAGCCCCTAACCAGAAGTACTAAGAATTCTAGAAGGCCCTACCCTACAACCCTAATACTAGACCTCCAAACTTTCCTATCAAGGGTCATGTCCTCGGAAATCCCCATTCTAGCCATATCCTGCCTAATCACCTCACCCCAATACCTCTTAGGCCTCCTCTGCCTCGACTCACGCCAACCACCGCCAGTCGCTCACAACTCCTCACCGGTGCATCAGGGCTTCTCCTCCGCACATGCCCAAACCACCTGAGTCTCGCTTCTCGCATCTTCTCATCCACCGGGGCCACCCCCACCTTCTCCCGAATAACTTCATTCTTAATCTTATCTAATCTGGTGAGCCCGCACATCCACCCTGAGCATCCTCATCTCCGCAACTCTCATTCTCTGGACATGAGAGTTCTTCACGGGCCAACACTCCACCCCATACAACATGGCAGGTCTAACCACCGCTCTATAAAACTTCCCCTTGAGTTTCTGTGGAACTTTCTTGTCACACAAGACTCCCGATGCGAGCCTCCACTTCAACCACCCCGCTCCTATACGGTGAGTGACATCCCCGTCAATCTCTCCGTCCCCTTGGATCACTGATCCAAGATATCTGAAACTGTCCCTCTTGGCTATGACCTGAGATCCCAGCTTCACGTCCCAGCCTACTTCGCTCGACTCGGCGCTAAACTTGCACTCTAGATATTCTGTCTTAGACCTGCTTAGTTTAAAACCCTTAGACTCGAGGGTCTGTCTCCAGACCTCCAACCTAGCATTAACACCAGCCCTCGTCTCGTCTATCAAGACTATGTCGTCAGCAAAGAGCATACACCATGGCACATCCCCTCGAATATGGCGAGTTAGAGCATCCATTACCAAGGCAAATAAGAGAGGGCTTAACGCAGATCCTTGATGTAGCCCCATAACCACCGGAAAATGGTCCGAGTCGCCACCCACCGTCCTAACCCTAGTCTTGGCTCCATCATACATGTCTTTGATCACTCTGATGTAGGCTTCTGGCACGCTCTTCGCCTCCAAGCATCTCCACAGAACCTCTCTAGGGACCTTATCGTACGCCTTCTCCAAGTCGATAAACACCATATGCGGGTCCTTCCTCTTATCCCTGAACGGTTCCACCATCCTCCTCACAAGGTGGATAGCTTCTGTAGTAGAGCGACCCGGCATGAAACCAAACTGGTTCACAGATATAGATGACATCTCCCTCACCCTCGCCTCGATCACCCTCTCCCAGACCTTCATGGTGTGACTTATTAATTTGATACCCCTATAGTTGTTGCAACACCGGATATCCCCTTTGTTTTTGTACAAGGGAACCACTGTACTCCATCTCCACTCCTCCGGCATCCTCTTGGTCCTAAAGATCACATTGAACAACCTGGACAACCACTCCACTCCCGACCTACCCATGCATTTCCAAAACTCCACCGGAATTTCGTCTGGCCCAGTCGCTCGACCCCTACTCATCCTACGCAACGCCCTCAAGACCTCCTCCTCCTTAATGCGCCCGCAGTGCCCGAGGTCTCTAGGACACTCTGAATGCCCCAGCTCCCCTAGCTCTAAGACTCGATCCCCCTCTTCGTTAAGCAGGTCTCGAAAGTAATCCTGCCATCTCCGTTTGACTTGCGACTCCCCCATCAGAACCCTGCCATCCTCGTCCTTGATGCACCTAACTTGGTCTAGATCCCGCGCCTTCCTCTCCCTCATCTTAGCCAACCGGAATAACTTTCTGTCCCCGCCTTTCTCCCCCAATTCCTCGTACATGCGCCCAAACGCTGCATTTTTAGCTTCCGTGACCGCTAGTTTCGCTTCCTTCCTCGCCACCTTGTAGTTCTCCTTGTTCGCTCTCCTTTCTTCTTCGCTTAAGCTCCCTGACAACTTAGCAAACGCCGCCTTCTTCGCCTCCAC
The DNA here is from genome assembly GCA_032618575.1 of Nicotiana noctiflora. NCBI lineage: Eukaryota > Viridiplantae > Streptophyta > Magnoliopsida > Solanales > Solanaceae > Nicotiana > Nicotiana noctiflora. The sequence goes on from JASVEL010002587.1 coordinate 24,227, forward strand.
TTTTCCTTGGACTACCTCATTCCACCACCAGTCACCTTGGTGCCTGCCTGAATAGCCCTTGGCTACCCCAAGCACATCTCGCGCAGCCTCCCTAACCAAGTTCGCCGTCACTGACCACATTGCGTCCGCTTCCCCAGAGCTACTCCATGCTCCCCCATCAACTAGCTTCCTCTCCAGCTCCTGGGCTTTCTCCTTAGTCAAAGTTCCCCATCTAATCCGCGGTCGGCCCCGAGAACCCCTCCTCTTCCTCTTCACCCAGAGACCTACATCCATCACTAGGAGTCTATGAAGAGTTGAAAGAGACTCTCCCGGAATAACCTTGCAATCCTTGCACAACCCTCTATCGCTCCTTCTGAGGAGGAGGTAATCAATCCGAGTCCTCGCCGTGGAACTTTTGAAAGTAACCAAATGCTCCTCCCTCTTCTGAAATGACGAGTTCGCGATCAAAAGCTCCGAAGCCCTAGCGAAATCAAGCAGCGAAGTGCCCCCTCCGTTCCTAACCCCAAAGCCAAAGCCGCCATGCACCTCACCGTAACCACCAACCTCCGCCCCAATATGACCATTAAAGTCCCCTCCAATAACTAACTTCTCGGATTGGGGAATACTACTCACCAACTCATCCAAGCCCTCCCAAAAACGCCTTTTAACCTCCTCAGCTAGGCCTGCATGCGGCGCGTAAGCGCTAATGACATTGAGAACACTACCGCCAATAACTAGTTTAATAGACATTAACCTATCATCCACTCGCCTAACCTCAACCACGGACTCCCTAAGATTCCTATCTACCAAGATACCTACTCCATTCTTACCCTTCTCAACCCCAGAGTACCACAACTTAAACTCATCTGCATCCCTCGCCTTCGTCCCTTTCCACCTAGTTTCCTGCACACATGCTATGTTGACCCTTCTCTTCTGGAGAATCTTTGCCAACTCAATGGACTTACCCGTTAGTGTGCCTACGTTCCACGACCCGATCCTCAATCTCTGAGCGTCCTTTAACCTCTCCCCACCCAAACCTCCCGCCCTACCCACAGGACCGCTCCATGCCCCCCTGCTCACCTCCTCCCCCACCCCCGAGGACATGACCTTACAGTACCATCCTCCGCCGCGGCCACTATCCCTCCAACAGACTACGGTAAAAGAGACGAACTTTAATAGAATTACGCAAAAGGATGCTTGCTAGATAACGATAGAGTAAACCACACACAAGATGCTAGTTAAAATACGTAAAAAGACGTACAGAATAAACAAGAGATCGGGAGGTACCAACTCCCGGTGGAAAAACCTGAAAGTAATCTTTGCTGTGTATTTGGTCGGAGAAAGAGAAATTCCGAGGAGTTGGCACTGCAGCAGCGAGAGATAACTCGAAAGATTAACTCCAAATTGCTATGTCGCTCGGATTGGATCGGTAATGAAGATTTTAGTGATGCCCCAAAGTAAAAGCACTAATCCAGCCGGAACCTGCGTGTTTCAAATCTGAAGAAGCTTGTGTTGATTAATTCGAAAACAGCAATAAACTGAATACAAAAGACGGCAAATTCACTATTAATTAAAAGCAGAGGAAGTAAAGCAGGCGAGTAAACGGAGTGAGCTTTGAGACGTTGGAGGCGCCGCCGTAATGCTCCGGCGAACCGTTGCGATGTCGGCGGAGAAAAGGTGAGACGTTGGGTCACTGGGTGTTGTCGGCGGAGAAAAAAGCTTATACCTAAAAAGAAAATAATTGTTCAAGTAATATTGGTCCAAAATAACCATGAGCTAAAATATTTGTAGCTCAACTTAAATCTCTGGACGGATTTGACGGGTTGAATTGCTTTGAGCTCAAATTGCCAACCCTAGACTTCTAGTACAAAATTGTCTATCTTAATTTTGAGGTCTCTAGCTCCATTAATAATGAACAGTTACTTGAGTCTATCAAATTCAATTAAGCTCTTATTGAATTGACTCTTAAACAATCTTATTGATTAGATCTCCTAACAAAAAAATCAGTTCTCTTATACGTGCACTGAAATCCAAAAGTAATGTTTACACATGTAAACTTGAAAACTTGAAATTGACCAATGACCAAACCTGATTCACTTACAAATACTAACAATACCGCTTAGGTAATTTACGAGTCAGATTAAAGAGTAACATTACAAATTTCAAAGAATAGGAGTCAATTAACTTCTGATGATAAAGAAAGCACAATCCCATCAGAACTGAGAAGACCCATGACCAATGCTAGATATGGCAGTTGTTAGTACCACTGTATTTTACAAACTACGTACATTTTTTTAAAAAGTCTTATCATAACTTTTCTTTTGTTGCTGACCAAACGTGTGCTTCCAACTGTTAGTTCAATTAACAGTAAACGTAGGATGGGGGAATAAGCCAAGCTGGGATCTTCTGGTGCATAGCTAATTTAGTGGTAGCACTAGATTCAATCTTTTTCCCTATAATTTAATGTCAACTTTTGAGTTTTACCTCATCTCTTTGGCTTTACCTTTTCAGTTCAACCCTTTTGTCTGCACCAAATTTGTCTAAAGCTTTAAATTCACTTCACTTTTAATTAGTTTTATTTCAAGTAGTTGTTGGTCCCTACACTATGTTTAATTCCATTTCCTTTTTTCTTTTGCTTCATAATTTACTTTGAGAATATTTGCACTTTTTATCCCTGAATTATTGAACAATTTCTGATTTTGGTCTTTGGGATATCTGGTTATTATTTATTCAATTAATTGAAAATGTGCACTTTTTTTCAATTCTTTTGCTAATGTTCATTAATGTTACGAATTATTAACTGTCAAATCATCTAATTTTCCATATGCTTGAATTTATATGACACTCTAGACTCCATTTAATTTGAGAGTAATATAGTTCTAATAATTATAATCTAAATATAACATATATCTTATCTAAATCGAATAAAAACATACAATTATGTTTGAATTAATTGAAAGTCAAATTTGCTCAATAAAATTTCATCAGTGTTAAACTCAAAGTTTCCAATAATTGAGGGATCAGACGTGAAATTATCTCAAATACTGTTAGTAGAATTGACATTTAAATGTGATAGTATTAATTGAAATTAATTAAATAAGAATATGTAGTAAAAACAATTTAATTATCTATATCTATATATCTATATAAAGGTGGGGATTGAAGAGATGATGTGGCAGTCCTCTAAAGCCAACATTCTCATTTATCTTTTTTCTTATTTTTTTGGATTTTTATTGTACTCTACATAATTATTTTTATGAGTTTAAATAAATAAGGGAAGAGAAAGAAATTTTGGAATTGAAACATCTTTCATTATAGGCATTAATTATGAATATTAAATAAGGGAGAGGAAGAGATTGAATTTAATTGGTAAAATATAATGACTTATAAAAGAATAGGTGTAAAAAAAAATGGTAAAGGAGCATTAGCTTCTAAACCAGAAACGGCTCCTCCCCACCTCTTATTTTTTTTTTCCACAAATCTAATGAAAGTTCTTTGTTTCATTCTTCTAATTGTTATTAGAAGTAATTATACAATTATGAGTATTAAATTTTATTTAATCTGTACTTTTATCTTTTGATCTTTGCAATTCTCTACTTGACCACTCAATTTCCAATCCATCTATATATTGGCTCTTGGTTTTATCTCAGTTACATGGCTTGTGAGTTTTCAATTTCTTTTTCGTCTAAACAATATTCCGTATTACATATTGTTAATAGAGAAAATCCAAATATTTTAGCAAATATTATTGTATCCACTCTTATATATATCAAGCAATGTTTATATATAAATATATGAAGTAGACTAAGGTGATGAAGATGAAGATATTAAAAATAACTTTCTATTAATTTCTACGATTTGGTGAAGAAGTTTGGCAATCTTTTATTTAATGATACGTGGTTAATTTTGGCAAGTTCTTCTACCAATTTCCAATACTTTTGTAGTTCGTATGCAATTTCTATTTTGTAACTCTTTTTTGTTGTTTTATTTTGTATATAGATCATGGTGCTGCAATGGTGATTTTGGTGTGATACGCAATTTTTTTCATTATTTTTTCTTTTGGGAAGTAGAAAATATATGGTATAGAAATTCATATATTTTGTTGGGTTTTACTAATAGTGTGAAGCATACGATTTGTATTTAACTTATAGATATATAACATGAAACTTCTCTTGAACTAAAAAGACTAATTATTTTTCGTCACCTTTTTTCTTTTTTGCATTTTTCTCTTATTCTGTCCAAGTAAAAGTGTAACAATTTTAGTTATTTTCAATTCCTTTATTTAAGGCTTTGTATATATAATAAATGCAAGAATTAAATTGAATGTGGTAAAAAAATAAGATTTCTTCCATTCTTTAAAGTTTTAAATAGCATATTACCAAAATGTTAAATTTAATGTGTTAAATTTAAAGAGCAATTGTAGGAAAGAAAGAAAAAATAGTCTGTGTAGAGGAAGTCTAAAGGAGGAGTAGAGGGAAAAAGTAAAGAAAAAAAATAGTAGAGAGATCAGATAATTGAAAATGAAAGAAAAAGAAGATCAATGAAGCAAAAAACAAAAAGTAGATTATTTTCTTTCTCTTTTTAGTTTCTTTACTTTTCACTTCATTTTTATTAAATTGTTTACTATTTCGTGAAAAGAACAAATCAAATACATATAGTACATTCATATATCTAATATGTAGGTAAAATAAGAATCACGTATTAAAACTATATGCGCACACCTCTTCCCCACACAAAAGTATAAATCTCATTATTATTTTTTAATTCTGCAATGGAAAATGCAATATATGAGCACAACTTCTAATAAGAATATAGTAGTATTTTTTTACTTCATCAATATATACAATTGTTTTTTATATGCATTTAAGTTTAAAAAAAAGTTTATGCATTTAAGTAAAAAAAAACGTATTCTCTCCTATTAGGTTTAAATTTATAAATAATTATTTTAAATTCTAATATATTTACTATAACTGCGCGAAGCGAGGACAAATTCTCTAGTTATTTTATAAGAGAGTGTAAAATGCATACTTGTCATGGAAGCACTAGGGAGTAGAAGATGGAAGGAAGAACATTTAATAGGATTAAAGAGCAAAGAACTAATAAATAAAAGTAAATCGTCGTGTTTGCCACTAGAAAAAGGCACTATGTTGCAAGCACGATGTCATCATAACGTTATATAAAAGATAGGCGTTGCAATTGCAGAACGTTCATCATAAAATAAAATTTATTTGGTAAAAGAGTACTTCGAATATTACAAAGAATATTAGGTATAATGGAAAAAGTTTGGTCAAACCACTTCATTTCTTAAGCTTAAAAAATAATAAGTTATGGATGACCAAATTATGATTTTTGATTGATTTTAATAAATAATTTAGATATTTGTCAAACACGTAAATTAATAAAAACATTTATTGATAATTATGTTAATTAACTGACCAGTCTGAAGGAAAATAATTTATTATAAACCTCTTATTAAACTCTGCAATTCTTTATTTCTTCCATACATATAAAATAAGTTACTGATAGGGATAATTACAGTCCTTGTCACGTGGCCTAATAGTTCAACCGTTTCGGCTCACGTTTGAAGTTCTTACGTAGTTTAGCGAGGTTGTACATAATGTAAAAGAAAATTTTCAGCCATTAGCCACTATTACAAACACACTTTTAGGGTGTCTTTATTTTTATTTTTCCTCAGCACACTCTGTACTCTCAATCCCCATCTATTTGCTTTCTCCTTTCTTTCTCTTCTCTTACTCATATAGATATCTATATGAACATTTATAGAACTCAAACTTGATTTAAAGTATTATCTCTACAAAGTTGCTTAATCTTCATAAATTTTTATAGATCTCAAATGCTTGAATCTCGATTTATGTGTGTCTAAATTTAAAAATCGAAATTTTGTTGCATCGTATTCTACACTCCATTGAAGGAGCTTTGAAGCTCTAAGTTCAATACAGGTTTGAAAAATCTAACTCTAAAGTGATGGGGTTAAGGTAAAAATTATTGTAAAAGCTTGTAATGATAAGAATCTTGAGTGATGGGTTAATTGTCGTTGATTAACATTGGTTTTCTGAACCATACTAGTTGAAGAAGGAAGGTCAAGATGAAATCCAGTTTTGTATACACGATTTTACATCATTATACAATATTATACAATTTTATACAAAATTATAATGAGGGTATAATTTTGTATAATATTGTATATTGGGTGTGAAAATACTGTTATACAATATTGATATTTTTTTAAGTAAGTTTCTCTTTCATGATTGTAATTTTAGTTTTATTGTATGCTTTTATTTTTAGTTTTTTCACATTTCCCTTTTGCTTTTTTTTGGTTACTTTTTGTTTAGATTTTTCTTTTTTGCTTTTTACTACGTATTTTCTATGTTTTCTATTAATACTGAGTTTGATTTTTTTTTTTGCCAGCGAAATGCTGGTATACATTATTCAATATTTCATATACAAGCTTATACAAACTTATACATTAATATACATTACTGTACAGATGAAGTAAAAACTGAAAAATAGAATTTTTGTATTTTTTCACTTTTTTCTAACAATTTATATATAAAGTTTATTTTTTCGTTGATTTCTCTACTAAATGCTGAATTTTAAAAAATTTTGTTTTTGCTGATTTTTCTGTCAAATCATAAACTTTGGAGAAAATTCATCTGTATAGAACATGGAAAGTAAGAGATTTTTAGGTCTGTTTTTGTATATTTATAGGTGGGATAAGAATATATAAACTTGGATAAGCAATAGAACAAAAAATCATGAAAAAATTGCGTTATAATAAAAGGGCATGAAAGTTTTTTTCGAATCTGAGCCAAATAATATTGGGCTACATATTTGTGAACTTAAAACAGGGTCATCCGGCTACAAGCTTAACTTGTGGAGTGTATTAGTATGTAATTCCGTCTTACTAATATTCCTTTTTATAATGTTACAAAATATATTTTAACTAGAAATAGGGAAGTCTATTCCTGCATTAGTTCTGACTAATTCTTTTTTAGGCATGAATTAAATAAATTAAATTCTAAATAATTAAGATTCATACTATAATTTTAAATTAATTTTCCAACCATAGCCCAACCACCATTTAATATAAATTTATTTGGAGAAATGTATCTCAAATTCTACTAATAAGATACATTCTTTTTACCAGCGAGAAAAATAAATATTAGAAGAAATAAAGGACAAAATCTAGGAAATTATAGCATTATTCGTTTGTACTTAATGGAGGTCTCAATCTTAATTATTAAGATCTCAGATATTAATCGCATTTGTTTTTAAAGTCTGAATCTTAATTATTCAGATCTTAATCATCAAGTGTATTTTTTTTAGTTCACAACCACTTAATGAGTTTGAATAGGTATGTATGATTAAGATCTATAACAGAAACTTAGTTTCATTGAAATACTATCGCATATTCATTATTAACTATCTCCACCGCATACCATTATCAAATACACCATGCCACCACCACCACCATGCTCAACAAGCATCACCATCACCACGCTACCATTATCCTCAATTATAGTCGCCACCATTATCCACCATCACTACCCACTATCCCCCACCACTCCGACCATCATCATTCTAAACCACAATCAACAGTCATCCACCTCAACTACCACAACTGACCACCTATCATCATTAACAACCGCAGCCGGCACTGGCCATCATTATAACTTACCACCACGTACCCACCACCTTCCTTAGTCACAACTACTACCATCACCCCCATTATTAACTATCACCAACCACCACCACCATCCCAATCGTAATCGCCGCCACTACCAATCATTACTAGCTAATAGCATGAACCACCATCATCAACCAAAACTACCACCAACTACCTCCTCTAGTCGGCATTCACCCGTTAGCCATCAACACCAACAATTATTATATTAAAAGACTATATATTTTATTAATAGAATATTAGATTAGTTAGTATTTCATTTGACTTTTATATTTATTAATTCAAATAAAGATAAATTTTATATATTCAGATGATGAAAATCAAACAGTCTTAACTATTTAGTATTCAGATCTTAATACACATATTCAAATGTGTATTCAATTTTAAATATCTCAATCTTAATAAACATCTTGATATTCAGATGTGTATTCAGATTCAAGTATCTTAAAACTTAAAAAAAAAACAAATGAGATAAACTATAAAAGAAGTTATGTCATTGTCACATAGGTATAGAACTTGTCACATGATTACTCTGAATGTTCCGTTATTATTTTAGTAAAATAAGGAAATGGGTATTAGGCCTCATTTGTTTGCACTTAATGGAGGTCTGAATCTTAATCATTCAGATCTCAGACATTAAGTGCGTTTGTTTTTAAAGTCTGAATCTTAATTATTCAGATCTTAATCATTAAGTGTGTTTGTTTTTTTTACTTAACAACCACTTAATGGGTCTGAATAGGTCTGTATGATTAAGATCTATAACAGAGACTTAATTTCATTAAGATGCTATCACATATTCATTATTAATTGCCGTCACCGCCTACCATTATCAACTACCACTATGCCGCTACCACCACCATACTCAACCACCGCCGGCACCGCCGCCGCCACCACCACCACGCCGCCATCATCCTTAATCATAGCTTCTACCATTGTCGACCATCACCATCCACCATCCCACCACTCCGACCACCATCATTGTCACTCGCATTCAACATTTATCCAACTCAACTACCACAACCAACCACCTCATCACCATTAACAACCGCAGTCAGCACCGCCTATCATTATAACCTACCACCACATTCCTCAATCACAAACCACCAATCGCCGTTCTTAACTATCACTACCTACCACCACCATCATCAATCATAATTGCCACCACTACCAATCACTACTAGCTACTAGCATGAACCACCATTATCAACCAAAACTACCACCAACCACCGCCTTTAGTCGGCATTCACCCATTAACCATCACTACCAACAACTTTCATATTTTAAACTATATATTTTATTGATAGAATATTGGATTTTTTTCAAATAAAGATAAATTTTATGCATTCAGATGTTAAAAATCAAACAGTCTTAATTTTTGGTATTCAGATCTTAATACACATCTTAATATATCCGGATGTGTATTCAGATTCAGATGACTTAATCTTAATACACATCTTGATATTCAGATATGTATTCAGATTCAGACGTCTTAATCTTAAAAAAAACAAATGAGGCCTTAGTGTCTTGCGCAAAAAGCGCCAACAGCATTTAATCCATGCAAACGTGCATGCAGTAAATACACCCACAACATGTTCGATTAAATGCCACATTCATTATTTTGCTGCACATGCAAACAACAATATACAATTCCCTTCAAGATATCGGTCACGGAAGAGGAAACTTATGAAACCAGGGAGAGGGAGAACAAGGGCTATTTTATATAGTGTACGCCCTTGCAATTGGTGGCTATCTGTTTTTACCAATCAAGCAAAGTGATGTATGAAAAATTGGGTCATAATTAGTCTTACATATATATTCACTACCAGAGCGAAGTTGAAGATAGAGACAACTTTTAGATAGTTTTTGTAGACAATAATTTTTGTTTTTCTTGAATAAGTGTGGACTGTTCTTTTCTTTGTTTACGATTTTCTCACTTTGGTTTCCGTTTACAGATCCTTGAGATGCTAAAAAGTTAGTGAATTTAACAAAATAGCAAATCTGATTTGCTTCATTGAACACAACATCATCTGATCGTGTCTAATGATCCGTGAATCACGCCTCCATATTGTTTTTTCTAATTTGTCAACCTGACCTCTTGGAAATTGAGGACCTCAAATTTATTTATACTCTACAAAACTACTACCTGAACTTCCTTAAATGCTGTTACAACTTTTACTTCACCTAGTAATTAGCCACTTATTTTTTAAAAAATAAATTTAACTTTATGAATTGACTATGTGAATGAATTTGTACACTATCCAATTACTTAAGAGATAACAACCGTAAAGGAATAGTAACCTGAAAAATATAGCAGATTCTTTACAAAATAATGTAGGTTGCTATAACATAATGAGATATAGAGATAGTTGAAAAAAATCTTCTAAATAATAGATATAATTCAAATCTTTTTTAAGAACTTAAGTAATCTTTAAATACCAAGTCCAATTATAACGCTGTCATTGTATTGGAAAACTTGAAAGTTAAGTACCTCTTGTGGGGTGTATTTCTTTTTCTTCTTTTTTTTTGGGGGGGTTGGGGGGGGGGGGAAGGGAGGGGAGGCGTTGAAGGTCCTCAATGTTAGGAATTAATATCAAGAATGTATGTGAAAGTGGTTAGTTAACAATATAAGAATTGAGGAACCGATTAGTATATTTGAGAAAGTTTGTTCGTTAGCCATAGTAATCAGGTGTTAACATATATTCCAAGTGAATTAGAATCTTTGTAAAAGTAACATGTTCCAATGAAAGTACAAAAATCATCAATAGAGGTTAATATACAAAGCTGTCTAAAATTCTTCTCCTTTTTCTAATTAGAGTGATTGTGCCGTACATTTTTGTTAGAAGTCAAACTATATTATATCTTAAGATATTTGAAAGAATAATTATACATATTTTAAGAGCTTTCCCACTTTCAGTGCCGTACTTTAATTAATTTAAAATTTCTTATAATTATCTCACTTTGGAAATGATTCTCGGGAATGAACTTAGGAAACAAAATGCTTAACTATTTCAAGTACTCAAATACGTGCAATTTATATATTATGTATAAGGACCTTCTATTGGCCAAATTAATTAAAGCGTCCATACATTTAAAGTAAAAGAACAGGACACGACGTAACTATCTAAACTAAAACCTTTTTTTTAATAGAAAGAGAAAATAATATATTTATCTATTGCAAAAGAGGTATTATAAGCACTACTAGATTATTCAAAAGGACAATTACAATTATTCCTAACTATTCAAACAAAAAAAAAAAAAGGTTCCTAAAACGTCTATCTCTGCATCTTTGTTTGGAAGTAAGAGTGGCAAGCGGGCAGGGCAGATCATATATAGTTTGGGTTGAAAATGTGTAACGAATAACGGATCAGTTATCCGATACGATTCATTTTTAATACGGATAAAAATGGGTTAATCGGTGTAATATGAGTTACCTATATTATCCGTGACTTCTTGTATATGATCATTTTTTGAGAATTCTTAGTCTCCTCAACTTGAGGAACCACCAAATTGAAGTTTTACAAATGTAAAAGTTAGACCTTTTGGTTATCCATTTTCTAAATGGATAATATGATTCTTATCCATATTTGACCCATTTTAAAAATATTCATTATCCAACTCATTTTTTAGTGGATAACATGAGTGATTAACTATTTTCTTTGAACTATTTTTCCACACCTATTTGGAAGAACCACTTCTGGAAATGGATTACCTACATCGTCAGCAAAAACAAGAAATAAAAAAAAAAGGCAATAAAACAAGATGTTATTATGTCAAATTACAAGGGCAGGACATGATCTGCCTAGTAATTTGGGATGTTTTAGTATAATAGAGAGAAGGGATTGTATGGGCGATGATTAAATTAATCTTTCCTTAAACCAACATTCCATGTGAATTGGTTACTTATTTTATTAGTTCGCAAACAAAAGCTAAACATTAATTACTTTATGATCAAGAGCGTAGGTGCTTGCTGATTTTTCACTAGTGAATAAAATTTATTTCTTCAGAACAAAAGAATACCTACTATGAAATAAAGAACGTAAAAATACCACAAGAATGCCTTTGTGTTTTTTTGTTAGACACGTAAAAATTCTCTTTTACATCGTAAGACCTAAACTTAGTTTGTATACCATGTCGAATTGCTTGACTATCTTTTCTTTATTTAATTATTTGACCATTTAATTTACAACTTTAAGCAATTGGAGAAGGTTCCTTTTTTATTTGTTTAATTATATTTTCAACATTAATATACAATGTTCACAACAGTCGATGGATCTTGGTATATGGAAAGCGGCCGAGAGAAGTCAAAGTTACAAGCTGTATAGCTTATCGATTATTTCTTCAACTCTCCGTTTGATTTATTTGGTACAACTCACAAAAAAATGTCAAAAACAGCGGTCACTAATTAACTCCTAGGAGCCTTTAACTTATAAAATGCATTGGACCATGGACAGACTTGGAAATTCTATGTGTAGCTTGTTAATTTGTTCCACCCCTTCCCCCCTTCGATATTTTTTGAGTAAGAGCCCGTTTGGTCTAAGCTACCAAAAATTGCTTATTTTGAAAATTATTTTTTTAGAAGTGCTTTTTTTAGAAAAGTATTTTTGCAAAAAAAAAAAAAATAGTTTTCTTTGACGAATTCGTTTAAGTACTTTCAACATTTGGCAAAAACGGTATTTGGCCAATCTTTCCAAAAAGAGTTTTTAAGTGTCAAATTACCAAAAAAGATAGTACCAAGGTCTTATAATTATTCTAAATAGAAAAATAAACTTAAATGACTTTTATTATTATTATTTTTATTAAATTAAAATATAAAAGATAACGTAAACATGCATATTAAGGATTTAAATCAACACAATATATATAGTTATACCAAAGCGTATAATATTATCTAGTATAATTACTTATTGTTATCATTTGGTAGGAATTAGTAATCTATTCCACAAATTACTATATACTGATAATTCACTATGAAATAATAAGCAAAGTCACTCACACATGATAATATTTATCAATAATTTCATCTCTAATTCTATCACACAACGTCTCCATATTAGTAGGATATTTGCGTTGCATTTCTAAAGGAATACCTGTCACACCTTGTTTTTACGAGGAAAGGTGTTTTTCCAGCCCCTGGTTCAATCGATAGATACCGAAAATATATTTTTGGATAAATTTATGTGATATTATTTGAAATGAGATTAATTTTATTTATTTCAAAGAGTCGCCACTTGGAATAATTATTATGGTATCCCAAGTCACTATTTATTTTTGAATCACAAATCAAGAAAATATGACTCCGTTTTACAGTTCGCGAAACGTAGAAGACTGAGTAAGAAATTCTGTTTATCGAGAGAAGGTATAAAGCACTTCTGAATTTCTTGATTTTAGCATGGTCGCTTTGCAATTAAATTTTGTTATTCTTTTACCGCTTTTAAATTACTAATTTGGTTATTACATTATGGGTTATATTTGAAATGAACCACGTGTGTGAATCCGTTTTGTTGGAGTGTCGAAATCATGTCATGCGTGCGTACATGTACATAATTAATGACACGTAATTATTTATTCAGATTGTTTGTCAAAGTCGTGCAAACGCGTATTTTAATTTATTTATTGGGATCATAATTATGTTATGCAAACGTGTACATAATAATAGTGAAATAAAAGCGCACCTAAAACTACCAACGAATATTGGAAAAGTTGGTTGTTTTATTATTCCGAATTTTGAAATTTATTGTGAAAAGGTCTTACCGCTGTGGAAAAATTTGTATCTGGGCGAAAGGTTCAGTTAGTTAAGCTAGCTGGTGTTATTGGTTAATTTTTAAGTCATCTTCATCGCATCTATGTTCGGCTTATTACCTACTGATAGTGTTTTAGTGGCTACTTAATTTTATGAAGGACAATCAATCAACAATGATGGGGAAAACTGATCACAGTGGTTACGTATTCCTTTTTCTTGCCTTATTGAATTTGTGGTGAATCGAGTAAGAGGGGCGAATGGGCCTAGGTTACAGGCCCACTCAGTATGATGGACAACAGGGTTGGATTCCATATCCCTTGAATTTTAGGCCTAAAGTCGGGCCCTATATAAAAAGCATACTTCCAATTAGCCAAAATTTCACAGTATAGTCAGTTTTCGGACTGATTAATCAAAAATAGCCAGCGTTTATCAAGTCAATTAAAAATAGCTATCGTTTTGCTGCAATAGAAACCGGTCCAACATAATATACTGAAGTTCGGTGCACTTGTGTATGAACTCCAGCATATTATGCTGGACGAGTATACTTTGCTGGCTCCAGTATAATATACTGGAGACTGGAACACTAGTGCTCCAAACTCCAGTATATTATACTGGACCATTATACTTGCTGGACTCCAGTATATTATGCTGGAGTTCTAGTGTATTTATGTTTGAACTCCAATATAATATGCTGGAGTTCCAGCATACTATCCTGGAACTCCAATATAATATGCTGGAACTCCAGCATAATATACTGGAGTATTTTCCAGGTTTTGAATAGTATTTTTGCTCAGATTTATATTTACATTAAAAGTGACTAAATTTCTATTACTTTTGGAATTTGGCTATTTTTGAACGACTGGTTATAAATATGGCTATTTTTAAATATCCCTTCCAATTACAATTGCTAAACTTAGAAACAACCATCATTCTGCATTTTTTGCGGTTTCAAATACTTTTCACACAACAGGAATAGAAAAGAGAAATTTTCATAAAGCACTATCTTTTAGTGGTAATTAGCTATCTATAGATACCATTTGCTATATCACGGATTGTAGATACATTTTTTGTTATTATAAGATATATTAGATGTATTTAAGCTACTATATTCATGAATACAACTCAAAAATAGGCGTGAATCAGAGAAGTCAAGCTAATCAGTTGTTGTAATCGAATATATTCGACTGTATTCATGGCGTGAAATGGGATTACAACTGGACATATTATTGTATTCAATTGTATTCATGACATGAAACAGGGAATTAGACTATTTTTAAACAGAAAGTGAATCAATTAACGTAATTGACTCCTAATATAACTCAATAAACTCAATTACAACACACCAATTTTGTATTTCCAGTTATATAAAATATTTTCAACTAGAAAATATCACAAAATATACAATCTTTAGAGAAATTATATAATACATAAATTATATTAATTAAAAAAATATATGAATACATTCATGCATATAACGAGACAATGAATACAATAAAATACATAGAATACAACAGGATATATTGAAATACAATAAAAAAAAAGACACTGAATAGAATGAAATACATGAAATACATCGAGATACATTAAATTACAATGAAAAAATAAACAATAAAATACATGAAAAGACAGCATGATACTTTGAAAATATATTGAAATACATTAACGGAAAACCAAGTTGTTCAGCTCCAAATTGAAAATCTGGAGATGCTCGATAACCTTCCCAGTTTTACCATCAATAAATTGAGTACTCGTATACTGCGACAGCTTTCCTTAAAGATCAAGTTCAACCTTAACCCTAGCCATGCTAGGTCTAGACCTTTCTTTTTTGGCCATATCAGTAGCAATGGGCTTACCTGCTGCGGCGGAGATGAAACTCTGTGGGAGTGGGGAAGGTACTGGGACTACTCCTTCACCGCCTGCTTCCATTTTTGTTTAGAGGAGAGAGAGAGTAGAGAAGTTATTTGGAAAACTAAAAGGTCAAATGCCTATTATTTTCTTCTCCTTCCTTAGTTTCTTTGTTATTCTTCTTCTCCTAAATCTCTCGAAAGAACGCTCTAGTAATGGGCAAGTATACATGGGAAAGATTAATTGAGATGGTCTGATATTAACTTGATGGAGAGGGTTGCGTATCCATGGCAGCCTATACTACACCTTGTCGCCCTAGAGAGAGAGGAGAGAGGAGAGAGCGTGGTGTTGTTGACTAAAGGTAGGTGATGTAGGCGAGATGAATTTTGAGATTGAGAATCGTGTTTTCAGGAACGGGAGAAGATAATGGCATGTATCAAAGTAGAGAGAAAAAAAAATAGTGTAATTGAGTAT
Organism: Nicotiana noctiflora; assembly: GCA_032618575.1. Classification (NCBI taxonomy): domain Eukaryota; kingdom Viridiplantae; phylum Streptophyta; class Magnoliopsida; order Solanales; family Solanaceae; genus Nicotiana; species Nicotiana noctiflora. The sequence continues at coordinate 39,970 of JASVEL010002587.1, forward strand.
TATATTTAGTGGCTTAGGATAGGAGGTAACCCAAATTAGATATTTTCGTATAAACATTAAAAGGTATCTATAGAATAAATTTTTTTAAATAATATTTAATTAAAATAAATAAGAGGTAAAAAATAGAAAATTAATTATAAACAATCCCCACCACAATTACATTTACATTCTGGGCCTAAGCTAAACAAAGTTTGGTGTTTATTGAATTAAGCACTTCAATTAAACTATATGATGAAAGACATCCTCATCCAAATCAACATAACAATCTACTCATAAACATTCATATTTCTATTTGAGTGAGATGATCTATTCCAAACACTTCTGATGCTCTACTTTTTGCTTCCTGATTCATAGATTTGACCAATTAGCGACTAAATCTATAAAATACAGCCATGTTTATTGCACTGGTGGCCCTTCTTTATCACGATTTCACTACCAAACATTACTTGGCAAAGCATTAGGAACAGAATTGAATTAAAATGCATGCCATGGTGCATGCTATTTGCCGATGTTAACGAGAGGCTGGAGATTTGGAGACAAACTCTTGAGTCTAAGGGGTTCAATCTAAGCACGACGAAGATGAAATACCTAAAGTGTAAGTTCAGTGCTGAGGTAGGGGAAGTGGGCGTGGATGTGAGGCTTGAATCACAAGTCATCCAAGTAGAGGTAGCTTCAAGTACCTTGGTTAACGATGTGACCGAGTAAGAGGCCGGTGGGGGAAGTGGGCGTGTGAGGCTTGAATCACAAGTCATCCAAGTAGAGGCAGCTTCAAGTACATTGGTTAACGATGTGGCGCCGAGTATGGGGCCATGATTGCAGGTCTCGAACTAGATAAAAGCCCAGGATATGAGGTGATTGAAGCTAAATACAATTCCCTCCTTGTGGTGAATCAAGTCAATGGGACGTTTGAAATGAAAGAGGAACAAATGCAAAGATACAACAACAACAACAACAACAACAACTACCCAGTATGTTCCCACAAAGTGGGGTCTGGGGAGGGTAATACGTACACAGGCCTTACCCCTACCCGAAAGGGTAGAGAGGCTGTTTCCGGCCGACCCTCGGCTCAGAAAAAGAGAGAGAAAATCAACAAACAAAACAAAACAAAACAATGTTAGTAAATCCGGGATAAATCAAATAAATAATTATCTAAACATAAAGCCAAAAGTAGAATGACATGCAATAATACCAATCGGTTACTACCATAAGAGGCACAACACAATACATTAATTAACTATAGAGATCGCTACCAAACCCCACTCAGCCCCTAACCGAAGTACTAAGAATTCTAGAAGGCCCTACCCTACAACCCTAATACTAGACCTCCAAACTTTCCTATCAAGGGTCATGTCCTCGGAAATCCCCATTCTAGCCATATCCTGCCTAATCACCTCAACCCAATACCTCTTAGGCCTCCCTCTGCCTCGACTCGCGCCAACCACCGCCAGTCGCTCACAACTCCTCACCGGTGCATCAGGGCTTCTCCTCCGCACATGCCCAAACCACCCGAGTCTCGCTTCTCGCATCTTCTCATCCACTGGGGCCACCCCCACCTTCTCCCGAATAACTTCATTCTTAATCTTATCTAATCCGGTGAGCCCGCACATCCACCTGAGCATCCTCATCTCCGCAACTCTCATTCTCTGGACATGAGAGTTCTTCACAGGCCAGCACTCCACCCCATACAACATGGCGGGTCTAACCACCGCTCTATAAAACTTCCCCTTGAGTTTCTGTGGAACTTTCTTGTCACACAAGACTCCCGATGCGAGCCTCCACTTCAACCACCCCGCTCCTATACGGTGAGTGACATCCCCGTCAATCTCTCCGTCCCCTTGAATCACTGATCCAAGATATCTGAAACTGTCCCTCTTGGCTATGACCCGAGATCCCAGCTTCACGTCCCAGCCTACTTCGCTCGACTCGGCGCTAAACTTGCACTCTAGATATTCTGTCTTAGACCTGCTTAGTTTAAAACCTTTAGACTCGAGGGTCTGTCTCCAGACCTCCAACCTCGCATTAACACCAACCCTCGTCTCGTATATCAAGACTATGTCGTCAGCAAAGAGCATACACCATGGCACATCCCCTTAAATATGGCGAGTTAGAGCATCCATTACCAAGGCAAATAAGAGAAGGCTTAGCGCAGATCCTTGATGTAGCCCCATAACCACCGGAAAATGGTCCGAGTCGCCACCCACCGTCCTAACCTTAGTCTTGGCTCCATCATACATGTCTTTGATCACTCTGATGTAGGCTTCTGGCACGCTCTTCGCCTCCAAGCATCTCCACAGAACCTCTCTAGGGACCTTATCGTACGCCTTCTCCAAGTCGATAAACACCATATGCAGGTCCTTCCTCTTATCCTTGAACAGTTCCACCACCCTCCTCACAAGGTGGATAGCTTCTGTAGTAGAGCGACCCGGCATGAAACCAAACTGGTTCACGGATATAGATGACATCTCCCTCACCCTCGCCTCGATCACCCTCTCCCAGACCTTCATGGTGTGACTTATTAATTTGATACCCCTATAGTTGTTGCAACACTGGATATCCCCTTTGTTTTTGTACAAGGGAACCACTGTACTCCATTTCCACTCCTCCGGCATCCTCTTGGTCCTAAAGATCACGTTGAACAACCTGGACAACCACTTTACTCCCGACCTACCCATGCATTTCCAAAACTCCACCGGAATTTCGTCTGGCCCAGTCGCTCGACCCCTACTCATCCTACGCAACGCCCTCGAGACCTCCTCCTCCTTAATGCGCCTGCAGTGCCCGAGGTCTCTAGGACACTCTGAATGCCCCGGCTCCCCTAGCTCTAAGACTCGATCCCCCTCTTCGTTAAGCAGGTCTCGAAAGTATTCCTGCCATCTCCGCTTGACTTGCGACTCCCCCGTCAGAACCCTACCATCCTCGTCCTTGATGCACCTAACTTGGTCTAGATCCCGCGCCTTCCTCTCCCTCACCTTAGCCAACCGGAATAACTTTCTCTCCCCGCCTTTCTCCCCCAATTCCTCGTACATGCGCCCAAACGCTGCATTTTTAGCTTTCGTGACCGCTAGTTTCGCTTCCTTCCTCGCCACCTTGTAGTTCTCCTTGTTCGCTCTCCTTTCTTCTTCGCTTGAGCTCCCTGACAACTTAGAAAACGCCACCTTCTTCGCCTCCACTTTTCCTTGGACTACCTCATTCCACCACCAGTCACCTTGGTGCCTGCCTGAATAGCCCTTGGCTACCCCAAGCACATCTCGCGCAGCCTCCCTAACCAAGTTAGCCGTCACTGACCACATTGCGTCCGCTTCCCCAGAGCTACTCCAAGCTCCCCCATCAACTAGCTTCCTCTCCAGCTCCTGGGCTTTCTCCTTAGTCAAAGTTCCCCATCTAATCCGCGGTCGGCCCCGAGAACCCCTCCTCTTCCTCTTCACCCGGAGACCTACATCCATCACTAGGAGTCTATGAAGAGTTGAAAGGGACTCTCCCGGAATAACCTTGCAATCCTTGCACAACCCTCTATCGCTCCTTCCGAGGAGGAGGTAATCAATCTGAGTCCTCGCCGTGGAACTTTTGAAAGTAACCAAATGCTCCTCCCTCTTCTGAAATGACGAGTTCGCGATCAAAAGCTCCGAAGCCCTAGCGAAATCAAGCAGCGAAGTGCCCCTCCGTTCCTAACCCCAAAGCCAAAGCCGCTATGCACCTCACCGTAACCACCAGCCTCCACCCCAATATGACCATTAAAGTCCCCTCCGATAACTAACTTCTCAGATTGGGGAATACTACTCACCAACTCATCCAAGCCCTCCCAAAAATGCATTTTAACCTCCTCAGCTAGGCCCTGCATGCGGCGCGTAAGCGCTAATGACATTGAGAACACTACCGCCAATAACCGGTTTAATAGACATTAACCTATCATCCACTCGCCTAACCTCAACCACGGACTCCCTAAGATTCCTATCTACCAAGATACCTACTCCATTCTTACCCCTCTCAACCCCGAAGTACCACAACTTAAACTCATCTGCATCCCTCGCCTTCGTCCCTTTCCACCTAGTTTCTTGCACACATGCTATGTTGACCCTCCTCTTCTGGAGAATCTTTGCCAACTCAATGGACTTACCCGTTAGTGTGCCTACGTTCCACGACCCGATCCTCAATCTCTGAGTGTCCTTTAACCTCTCCCCACCCAAACCTCCCACCCTACCCACAGGACCGCTCCATGCCCCCCTGCTCACCTCCACCCCCACCCCCCGAGGACATGACCTTACAGTACCATCCTCCGCCGCGACCACTATCTCTCCAACAGACTACGGTAAAAGAGAAGAACTTTAATAGAATTACGCAAAAGGATGCTTGCTAGATAACGATAGAGTAAACCACACACAAGATGCTAGTTAAAATACGTAAAAGGACGTACAGAATAAACAAGAGATCGGGAGGTACCAACTCCCGGTGGAAAAACCTGAAAGTAAGCTTTGATGCGCCCGGGTCAACTGCCGCCAAACCTACTCATTTTGGCCGATGTAGCTTTGCTCCTCACTTCCAAATGCCAAAAGATCGCCTCGTCCGCCGCCTCTAGTACCTGCAAATCACACACAAAAAAGGGGAAAGGGGTGGGGGGTGGGGGGGACAAGAGAGAGAGTCGGAAGAGAGAGAGAAGTGGGTGGACTTAGGGGGGAAGTCGTCTTTAACAGTTCGTGAATACCTCGGCGAAACCACTAGGCGGACCTTCAAAGAGAACCTCAAGCGAGAACTCAAAAACTGACACTTCCGGAGGGATCTCGAAATCAAAGCAAAAGGGCTGAAGGTGCCGGACTCTAACTGACTAAAGGAATAGAAGAAACAGCTATTTGGAGAATAGTTTGGACTGTGTAGGGGTACCGGAAATGGTGATTACAGGGCGAGAAAACCGAACAAATGCAAAGATACCTAGATAAAATATAGGTAACACTACTGTGAGCACGTGATTTTTGCCCTATATGAGAATTACTCCCGAAAATTCAAAATAAAAGAGTTTTGTGTTGTTTGCAATTGTTGTGAATTTAGTGTCATTTTTAAAAAAATAATGACAATATATATATATATATATATATATATATATATATATATATATATATATATATATATATATATATATATATATATATATATATATATATATATATATATATATCGCATTTGCATTTAGGATTTAATTCTAGAATTAGGAGTAATTAATTTTATCTTACAAAAATGAAAATCACAAAAATAGGCATCTTTTGCATTTTAGCCTTTAATGTCCAAATTGTGTGATTGTATTTTAATTACCATTTAAAATTAGGTGACAATTATTATTATGAGATTAGTATTTCAAGATAATTTTAGTTTTTATAAATTAATCTTAGTATTTTGGGCTTTATTAATTAGGAAGTTGAATAATGGAGAAGAACAAAATGGAAAAAATTTGGATTGGGCCATCCTGCAAATTAAGTTACAAGCCCAATCCTAAGAACCCTTACCCAACCCAAAACCCCTTGGCCCATGAAGAAAATTTCAGATTTTTTTAGCAAAAAATAATCATAATTAAATGACATAAAGTAGTGGGGGGCAAGGAAATCAAGGAAGAAAACAAGGAGAGGAAAACATGGATTAGTGGGATTTCTTTAAATTAAAAAAATATTTTCTTTTTAATAAAAAATCTGAAAATTTTCGAAATTCTTGCCTATAAATAGAAGAGAAGATTTATGAAAAAAGGGAGGTGGAAAAAAGAGAGGAAAAATAGGAAGAGAAGAAAAAATAAAAAAATTCCCTGCTGTAGTATACACTCGATATACATCCTGGATACAGAAGTATACACGAAAAAATGCAATTTTTGAGAGTTTCTTTTGAGAAGTGAAAAGAGTTCAAAGCTAGAAAGCCAAAACAAAGAGAAAATCTGGAAAATATTTTTCTTTTCTATTTTTACTGGTTTGTTTTTGTTTTTTTTCCGTATTGCTGGGATTTTCGGGATTGAGGTATTGAAGCTACTGCTGGTTGTTACTGTTGTTGTTGCTGTATTTTCACCGCCTTGTTGATTTGCCATTTTCCCATTCCTTTCAAAACCAGGTACATATCTCTTTCACTTGAAGTTGTAATGGTGAATTGTTGAAATAAAAAATGAAGATCTGGATCCGATTATTTGCTGTCCTGTAGTTTATGTTTAGTGTTGTTAGTTTAGATTTGTAATTTATCTATTGAAGTATTCTGTAGTAGCTGAAATACGAAAACCAAAAACATTGTAATAACTAGTAGTATAGTAGCAATAGTGTATCACATAGCTTAATTAGGTAATAGATCTTAAAACATGGGTTAGTTAATAATAATTTCAAAAAATCGGTTGGTTACTTATTCACAATAGATTCATAAGTCTTAATCACATATCAGATGTCATTTACACATAGATAAGCTTAAAAATAGGAAATGTTAGATTAGATAGTGCTTTAATCATGTTTTAGGTTAATAATCCGGTGATAAAACAAGCCATATTGAAATCAATAGCATAATTATGAATAGGTCTCTGAGTTATTTATTTACGGATATTGATACAATTTAATTAGAACCATCTTTGTAATGTAAAAATGCCTAGTACATAACGAAACTGGTAATGTATATATTCGTGAGTAGTTAATCGGTTAATTCGGATCCATAGTTAATTAGTTTAATCATTCTTTAAGTCCATTATGTAATCCGTCGCTTTTTCAAATTAGGTATTAACTGGTATTAACTTCAAAACGCTAGTGTAAGAGGAAGAAGTAGTTTGTTAGTTCTGATTTATGGTAATAAATAATTAATTTGTAGCTAATGTATGATATTGATTTCCTTCACTGAATAAATAAAAGTGCTTTCCATTTCAAATGTGTATCTTTGTTCTGTTGCTTCAATTGTTTCCAATTTTATTTAGTTTGGGCCTAAGGCGTGTTATGGGCCTGAATCTCTGTATAATGCCAACTGGGCTGGCGATAGAATGCCCGAATCGGTCTGGTTCTTTAAGAACCTGGACCTGTTTTTAATGTAGTAAATCCTTATTTTGGAAATCCAGGCCCCATTGAATAACAAAATTACGGGCCTGGAATGTTTAAATATTAGAAATCGATTAAGGAAAAACAAATGTAGAAAACATAGCCAAATACTAGTATTGAATCCTTTAATGAAAATTGGGATGAGCCTCGCCCGAATAACAAACACCGGGGCCCCCATTTAGTAATAAGATAACATAGTAGAACCGGAGAGGCTAATAGTAAATTCCATAGCCTCTCCCCAAAGTTAAAAGCCGATAGACGCTATTTAGGGCACGATGTTAATGTACTTTCCATTGAACGAGTGTGCACTTGGTGCGACTCAAATCCAAGTCTAGGCAAAGCTGAAATACACCGAAAGTCATAGGCGTACTGGTTGCGGTATGACTCGAGGCGTGTTTTCGCGATGCCGCAAATTCTTTAAAATAATACCTAATGTAAAAAGAATTATATGTTGTTTAAAATCTATAATTGAGTCAAACATGAGTCGGGAACGACAATTGAGCGACCGTGCTAAAACCACGGAACCCGGGAATGCCTAACACCTTCTCCCGGGTTAACAGAGTTCCTTATCCGGATCTTTGCTTCGTAGACATTTTTAAGAGTCAAAATTCCTCGGATTCGGGATTAACCGGTGACTTGGGACACCATTATCATTCCCAAGTGGCGACTCTGATTAATCTCAATAAAATCCCGAACCGATTGTCCTTTAATTGGAAAAACTCCTTCTCTTACGTTATTTTATCCGTTTCGGATATTTGAGCGTCGGAGTATACCCTACGAGCGTATTTATATTTATGCTTATGTGGGGTAGTAAAAAGGGAGGTGTGACAACTACATCGATTCAAGGAGTGGACCCTGCAACAACTACCCCGGGATCAAAATAGTAAAGTTGATGCTCTAGCTAACTTGGGATCGTCGGTTGATGATGATGAATTCAGCTCGGGAACGATCGTACAACTCATGAAATCGATAGTAAAAGAAGGACATGCCGAGATAAATTTGACATGCTTTATCTAGGATTGGAGAAACAAGTATATAGATTACCTGAAGACCAGGAATCTGCCTCAGATCCTAAAGAATCGAGAGCTCTATGTACGAAGGCGGCCATGTTTAGCCTGTCTGCCGATAACACCCTCTTCAGAAGAACATTCGACGGTCCACTCGCCATATGTCTGGGACCGGGAGACACCAGATATCTTTTGAGGAAAGTTCACTAAGGCACATTTGGAAACCATTTAGGGGAAGAATCATTGGTTCGTAAGATAATCAGAGTCGCTACTACTAGATCGACATAGAGAAAGATGAGAAGGAACTCGTACAGAAATGCGACGGTTGTGAGAGGCACACATAATTGATCCTTTATCCCGGAGAGCTACTTCATTTGGTCTTGTTACCTTGTCCATTCATGAAATGGGGAATGAACATCGTAGGTCCCTTGCCATGGGCACCTGGTATAACTCAATTTATATTATTTGTGATAGACTATTTTTCTAAATTGGTTTAAGCTCGGGCATTTGAGAAACTCAGAGAAAAAGAAGTTATTGATTTTATTTGGGACCACATAGTATGTCGGTCCGGATGTTCGCCGAGATCGTATGCAACAACGGAAAGTAGTTCATCGACAATAAGGTAAGTAAATTTTTTCGAGGACTATAAGATAAAAAGGATCCTACCAACACCTATCACCCTAGTGGGAATGGGAAGGAGGAGTCTATAAACAAGACTATACACCAAAACCTTAAGAAAAGGTTGACAGAAGCCAAATGAAAATGGAAGGAAATTTTACCCGAAGTTCTGTGGGCATATAGTGCGACCTCAAAATTTAGTACCGGGGCCACCCCATTTTGGTTGGTCTACGGTGCCGATGCACTAATATCGAAAAAGATAGGAAAATAGAGTTTTCAAGTTCTGATATGTTACCGAAGGGTCAAACGGTGAGGCCATGAGCACGAGCTTAGAACTATTGGATGAAAGGCTCGAGGCCGCCCTCATACGATTGACCACCCAGAAGCAACTGATCAAAAGATATTATAATAGGAGAGCCAATCTTTGATACATCAATATTGAGGATTTGGTGTTAATAAAGGTGACACTAAATACCCAAAACTCAAACGAAGGGAATCTGGGACCGAATTGGGAAGGACCATATCAGATTATCAATATTACCGGTAAAGGTTCGTACAAACTCGAAGCAGGGAAGGGTAAGCAGCTACCAAACTACCGCTAAGGTATGACCCCACTCATTCCTTTTATATACATATATTATGAATTGGACTAACACTTGCAGGCAATAACCAATGGATGATGTATTTGTTAGGCTTGAAAGAACACGTTGTACTCTATTTTCCTTGAACTGGTTTTGTCCCAAATGGATTTGCCGGCAAGATTTTTAACGAGAAAATAGTGGATCGTGCTAACATAGAACCAAAGACTAGTTATGAACCGGGGTCGAAAGTTACATTATAAGTATTCGAGCCATTTCGATGATCGACCTCGAATAATAGGGGTCATCACCCTTGAGTAACAATTTTTAGCAAAGAAGGAAACTTTGTGCTTGAATAATCTAGGCTCGGTTGATAGGATTTGCTGTAAAGGTCAAATGTTCAAATGAAGCGTGGACGCATAGAATACCTAAGACATAACACAAAGTTTGTACACTCTTATAGTCTTGTATATTACACACAGAAATGAGAGAAAGTTTCTACCTTGTAGATACTTATTTTGTCCCTCAAGACAATTACATTTTGTTCCTTAAGGATATCGAGACCAAGGGCCGCCTCTATCTAGATCCAATAGGTCACCCCACTTGGAGACTATCACCTGAGACAAACTTGGACAGCTCGAGCTATCGAAGCCCGAAGGCACAAAAGACTATTAGGTAGTGACAATACTTTAAAGGCTATGGCCACCCCCACTCGAAGACTGTCGTCCAAGGCAAACTCGGATACTCGGGCTATCAAAGCCTGGAGGTACAAACTGTATTAGGCAATGCCTAAACTTAAAAGGCTACAACCACCCTAAAAACTGCTCGGAGGCGTCCGATCATATAGAGTCCCTACAAGTTTCAAACAAAACCTACATCAAGAATAAGTCTTGTTCGGACATCCGAACAATAACTTATTACTACGTTTTGTTCCATCCTAAGGCATTTGAAATCTTTGCAAATGTAAAAAGGATGCTAAAGGTAATACACTTGAAATTTTCCAAAAGGGGAGAAACCTTATATATATATATTCCAAAATGTCTTTACAAAGACGTATGCAAATAGCCTAAAAAAAAATAAATTCCTAAGGCACATATGCCTAATCTTCAGCGGAACCCGCCTCATCACCCGAGCCATCAGAGTCTTCTCCATCTTCAGGTTCGCCAGAGCCCTTAGAGCCTTCTTCTCCCTCAGTTTTAGCCAGTCTCTTGGCCTTGAACTCTTTACCTCTTTGATCTCGGCCGACAGATTGAAACCTTGGGCATGAATGTCCTTGAGGGTCTCTCTCCGAGATAACCGCTTCACGTACTCAACATTGACTTTCAGGTGGGCCTCGGCTGCCTCAACATTAGTCTATACTGGGCCGCCATCTCTTCAGCATCATCCTTGGTTATTTTTGACTCGGACCTTGTTATTTTGATCTCTTTGCTAAGAGCGTCCCGTTCAGTAATGACCGTGCCTAGTTTGAGCTTGGAGGTCCTCAATTTGTTAAGCGAGTGATTCGACCTTTTCTTTTGTTACTTGGAGTTGTATCTCTACTAATGCCAGTTGCTCTTAGGTAGTCTTTTTCTCTGAAGCTACATGGTCTATTTTTTCCTTCCAAACATCAGCTATGGCCTGGACCTTGTTCATTTCAGCCAGGAGTTGGTCGATCCGATCAGTCTTAAACTGGACTTGCGAGGTTTGGTCATTAGTCTCCATGGCTGAATCATCATCACTAACCTCAAAATTATTTACATGTTCCAACAAGTTGGCATGCTTCTTCTAAGCCGCATCCAACTCGTCGTGACGATTCTTGATGGCCCATCGTGTTGCTCGCTGAGAAGCTTATACATGTATCTTTTCTCAACAAGCTCCATGGCCTTACCCTCAATCTTATTAACCTCAGCTCTGTTCATAATGGAGTACCGAGTCCTGCAAAAATATAAATGGAGGAAGACGTGAGAAATATCAAAAACTAAGTCGGGGGATGAAATAACAATGACGACTTACCCGATCAGTGCCTAATGTGCTTTATTGAATAATCAAGGCACGCCCACCTCATTTGTTTTTGATTGGTCTACTTCGATTACCAAGCACTGGAGGTAACTCACCACTCTTACGAGAGCAGAAAGAACCCGGGCATCCTCTAGGATGGGATGATCCGTACTCGGGGCGGGAAACTAGTTGATCAACTCTGGGCTCGAATTTACCCTACCGAATTTTGAAGATGGCTGTTTCTTCGGCACCTCCAGGTCGCCCAACCCGATGAAGTCTTCCAAGGTAGCTGAATCCACACCTTAAAGAAAACCAAAGGGGACCATCTGCACTATGGGCCCCTTTGGTGGATCGCTCCTTCACCGTTTGAGCCTCCTCAAGCATGGACTCGGGTAGGGGTGTGCATTCGAATCGATTTATCGATAAATCGAATCGATTATTTGTTATCGGTTCATCGATAAATGAAATCGTAAAAATTTAAATCTTATTGAAACGATAACGATAAGTATATATACAAATCGATAATCGATAAGTAATTATCGATAAAAGTTAAAATCGAATCGATAAATCGAATGCACACCCCTTATTATTTCATCTACCACATTTAAGGAATGATCATATTTAAAGCTGAAGGGAATGAAGTTCAAATTAATGGAAAATAGAATTAGCAGTGATGATGTATTTTTTTTAATAACGTTGGAGTGTTTGTGGCATATATTTGATCCCTTACTTTAGTTTCGTTGCATATCTATTGACACAATTTTTATGTTATAAACAGTTTTCATCTTATTTTAGCTTTTTTTGTCCATATTAGTTAGGCGTATTTATAGCGATATACTTTCCGTGGAATCTCACAAATTTCTTATTGGTGTAATCGATAAGCCCAAAAAATTAATAAATCGAAATCGAAAAAATCGAAACCTTATTGAAACGATAACGATAAGCATATGTAAAAATCGATAAGTAATTATCGATAAGAGTCAAAATCGAATCGACAAATCGAATGCACACACCTAGACTCGGGGCATGGCCGACATCCTGAGAAGTCTCACTTATGATCTCCTCATGGTCTCCCAATTTTGCGGGAGATCGACACCGTGGATCTCCTCTTGAACAATTACCCGCTTCTATGTAAGTGTCGGCTCACGGGCCACAAATATATCATTCTCCTCGGGCTCATCCCTGAGCCAAAAAAGTAAGTCTGAGTTAGGTGCTCGAGAGCTCAAATTGTCCTTTGGCTTGCGGGCCAACCTTCTCTTTGGTTTCTTCTTCTCTGAGCTCGGGGAGCTTGGAGCTTTCCTTTTCCTCTTTTCCCCACTGCAACCCCAAGCTGCACCGAAGTGGGGGCCAATAGACATATCCCCTATTACAGGTTTGAGCTCAATGATTTTAGGCAAACATACAAAGAGATAAATGAATGAATGAGGGTACGTACGATGCGAATGGAAGAGCTAGATATTTCTTATTCGGGGAAGGGTTTTACCATGGGAATAATCTTCCCAGCGGCCCCTCGAGTTTACGCCATCAACGCTCGGAATAAGGCATCTATGAGCAAATTCCCTCGATCCACTCCTTCAGCTGAGGGACAATATTTGGGACTCGAGCAACAGCTGCACCACTGCAAATAATGGTAAGGAAAAAAGATATGAACATATAATCGAGATTTAAAGAAAAGTTGTGCTTACGCGATACATTCCACATCTCGGGGATTGGCCTAAACTCGGCATGGGTCTACGGTTCTCTCCCAAATAAAGTATCCTTGTCAGCCCTTATTTCGGTCCTCATCGATGCTTGAGAATGGGGCTTTGCTAGTGCGACGTACGAGCTTTATCAATCACCCTCGAAATATTCGGGGATTGTACATGCAGAGTAGATGATTATTGGTGAACCGACAAGAGTTGATTTTTTTCGCGAAGTATCGAAGGAGGATTACGATCCTCCACAATGACAAATGGATCTGACTGAAGCATACTTTGTACCTCTTACTGAAGTTCAAAATAACTAGGTCTGTCGGGCCCAATATGAAGGGATAAGTGTAAGTACTTAGATACCCCCCACGTGGGAAGTGATGTCGTCTTCAGGCCCAGGGACTACTATGTCTTTGCCTACCCAGTTGTAGTCCTTCCGGTCCTGTTGTAGTCCTTCTGGTCCTCAGGAAGAACGTCATAGGTAATGCAGCATATATATATATATATATATATATATATATATATATATATATATATATATATACTCCTTCACGCCGGCCCTGCACCAAAAAGGGCTTCTCAACCTTAAAGTCATCGGCGATCGAATAGCCCCGGGAATGAATATTTTTAAGGGAGGTTCGGCGGCCGGTTCATCGGTAGCTGTGTCAGCTGTGGACCTCTCAAGAACGACTATATCGAGAGTGGTCTCATCATTTTCGGCGGTCAGTTGAGAAGAAGAAACAACTTTCTGGGTAATAGATTTGTAGTTTTGGCCACTGTTATCTGGAAAAAGCTAGAAAAGTTTGAGGAGAGGCTGAAAGATGAAGGTCAAACGCGCTGATTTCGGTAGAAAGTAAGTAAAAACTTGCAACTTACTGAATTTTTTTGAAGAATGGAGGTAAAAATATTAAGGTATAAAGAAGAGTAGTAATATCTTGAAAACTCAAAGGTAGAAGCTTGGTCAAAAGGTGAAAAATGAACAAAGGAATGAAGTATTTATAGAAGGTTTGTATTGTTTTGCGTTCAGGGACGACCAATAGATGACTGACGCGTGTTTGAAGTCATAATGACACGACTGACGGGACGTTTCCGATTCTTTGTCATTTTGTCACGGTGTATTGTGGAAGGAATTAGAGTGCACATGTCGTTTCTCGTCGTTTTCGTAAACTTACTCTCCGATAAAGAGGAGACTATCTATGTACGGGTGAAACTGAGCCCTTTAGACACCTCGATTCTCGATGAAATAAACGGAGCAGAGATGTGACTGTGAGGAACTAGAGTCGGGGCAAGGATCCCCTCGAGTCTAGTGTGGGCAAAACATTTGCCGTCAAATGAATCGGGGCCATGCCCCCCGGGTCCGATTCGAACCCTTAAACTTCGGAAAATGTTATCAGAAAATCGAGCACGACTAACAAAGGGTCGTGATATCTGTGCCTAGCCGGATATCACTGTGTGAATTTTGGCATGTATCGGCAGAAGATTAGTGATTAGTAAAACGGAAGATTTTTACCCTTATAGGATTATACTTAGGGTAAAACTCCCGTACTATATAAAGGGAAGCCTGATTATTTATTAAGATCATTGTAACGGGCATACCAAGACAATTTTATTCATCTTTCTCTGTTATTCAAGGTCCTTTTATTACAAGCCCGCGGGATCGAAGCCAAGCATTATATTAAAGTTGTTACTGAATCTGGGTCCACTCCCCATAATTGGTTTGATAATTTATCACGTCCTATATATGTATAATCTAACACAATTTATCATTGTATATATAGAATTAATCCACATATCCTTAAAACCACTTATAAATTTAATTGTTATCCGTTTTTAGGGTAAACAATATGATATCTCTAGTTTTAAAAGAATGGTAGAAACTAGAAACAAAAAAGAAAAGAATAGGCTTAAATCATTATGGGATAATTTGGAAATATAAATTTATGGTGAGAATAGTTTTGTATTGAATAAATTAATTTTGTACTTCTGCTTTTTGGAAAAAGCTAGAATTTTCTGCTTCTTCCCGAAAGCAAGAAACCTGCATCTCGTGATGGCCAAGTACTTTTCCATCTTAGCCAAACAACTTAAAATTTTTAAAAAGTACTTTTTTAGAAAGAAAAAAAAGTTTCTTTTGACCTCCCATAACTTGCTCAAACAAGCTCCAAGTCTTTAATGTGGTTTCCAAATCTAAAACCGAAATACGCATATAAGGAATATACAAACTTCTAGGAGTATTACGAATATTGAGAACAAGCATTTTTAAAGGGTATGCATTACCCTTAGGGCTCGTTTGGTACTATAAATAAGGAATAATTAATCGAGGGATAAAATTTGAAATAAATTTAGTTCACGTTTGATTGGGATAAATCCGTGGTATAACTAAACCTAGGATTGTAATATTTTTTTTATCCATATAAAGAAATTAAATAACTAATCTCGAAATAATAATCATGAGATAACTTGTTTACCATCCAAACAACCCCTTAAAAGGACTGATAATAATATGTACTGGAATAAGGAAAAAACAAAAGAACTGATTAGTGGGAACTGGGAAATTTGGGAATTAGACAAGAGGGGTGGGGGGGGGGGAGGGGGGAACAAAGTATAGTAAGAAAAAAGAAAGGAACTAAGCTATTACAACTTACAAGATTTTATTATATATAAAGAAAGAAAAAATGTTTAAAAAGGGAACTTTAATACTTCTCCTAACAGCTAAATAATAAAAGAAAATTACAAATGAGGTTTTCCTTTTATATATACTGTTACAAAATGATTAAGAACATAGTAATTGAATAGTAGTCGAAAATTTATGGCTGTGAAACAGAGTGAAAGAAGTTCAAAGAATGGCGCATAATGTCCTTCGTTTTTGCGGCCTTTTCTTCATCTTAGGGGGTCGCAAAGCTACCTTTATTGCAGTATCAAAGACAGTTTTCACGTTCTGAAAATGCCACCAAACAGAAATACCAAAGTAAATTAGGAGTCGATAAGATTGTTTATTTAGCGTGTAATGATGTTTAATGATTGATTAAGCTGTAATGGATTTGTTAATTACCTGCTGTGTCTTTGAGCTGCACTCAGTGTAGGCAACTGCTCCTATCATCTTTTTCAACTCCTCTCCCTAAGTAGAAATAACAGATTAGTAACATTTTCATAACGTATATATTACTATAGAGATCTCTGTTACTATTTGTTTCAAAAGTAGACCGCAAGAACTCAAATTTTCTGTTAATAGAAACGGTCAAAGAAAAGTAATTAATTTTAATCAACCCATAATTGGACTCACCTGAGAGGTTGTTATAGGAGTTGCCCCTGGATGATCACTTAAATATTGCTTATCTTCCCTCAGGTCTGGCATCATTAGGTTTCACATTAGGCTATAATATATGTTTTGATAATTAATTATGACAATATATTTATATATGTCTATATATAATGAAATAATAAATTGATCTTACCAAGTTTAGTTCCCACTAGAACAATTGGAATAGTAGGAGCATAGTGCCTTAACTCAGGGATCCACTGTTAATGATCAACCACGAGAAATTTTAGTAAACAATTAAGACAGATTAATCATAAAAAAATCACTTAAATATATGAGGAGAAATAGGTAACCTTTTTGTAAATGTTCTCATAGCTTGCCTTGCTTATTAGAGAAAAAGCAAGCAAAAAGACATCAGCTCCTCTGTAACTTAGTGGCCTTAGCCTGTTATAGTCTTCTTGTCCTGCATTTCACAATCATGATTTCAAGTTTCAATCACAAAAATCCCTTCCAGATGAACGAGAAAAATAAGACCATGCAAATTAAATACACACTCAAAATCAATAGTGCTAAGGAAAAAAATCATGATTGAATTCAAATTCATATGTGAAATAGATTTGAAGAATTAACCTAAATAGTCGCGCATCCAGCAATTTTAAACTAAAAATAGCCGGTGAAAGTATAATATTTGTATAATTTAGCTAGTGGAAGTATAATATACGCATAATTTATGTATTATATGGGTATAGTTATATATAACCAATGTATAATCGATGCATATGGCTAGAAAAAGGTAAACAATGAATATGACCGACTATTTGTGTAAAGATCGGAAGATTTACCTGCAGTATCCCACAGGCCAAGGTTAACGGTGCTGCCATCCACCACCACATTTGCACTGAAATTGTCGAACACCGTTGGAACATAATCCTATAAAACAACATTCTTATGAAATTAATTACAACAAACATCCATGAAATGGGGAGGAAATTTAAGTAAAGAAAGGGAAAAGGAAAAGATAAGAAAACAAATTAATATTACCGTAGGAAAGGTATTACTAGTGTATGAAATTAGCATACAAGTTTTTCCAACAGCTCCATCACCAACAGTCACACATTTGATAAATCTAGCAGTAGTCATCGATCTTCTCTTGGCTATTGGCTTCAACTTAGTTTGCTTTCTTCTCTCAATATTCTTGAAAGGCCAAGAACTTTAGATGAGAAATACTTTCTTTTTATTCTTTACTCATACATATCCTAGCTAGTATATATTCTTCAAATACTTCTCTTTTTGCTCATAAGGATAAGACCAACATGTTTAAGTAAAAATAATTGGATTTTGAAACTTAATGAAACATATTTGGCAATGGAGAGGTTGGCATATTGGATGGTCTAAGCAATCATTGCTTACACGACCCTTTTTACTTTCCTTTAAGTTCAAGGCCAGATAGCTAAAGGGGAAAAGGAGGAAAACAAAAAGTAACAAAGGTTTGGAAAGTAGGTGTAGTGGTGAGTGTTAGTTGGATTAAGTATTGAAGAAGCAATTGTATAAATGATCAAAAGACGGCAAAGGTTGCTTAATTGGACTATATTCTATGATGATCGAAACAGAATATATTTCAGAAGTTGCCAAACAGAAACAAAAATTTGAAAAAATAGGATGATAGGTGGCCTCAAAGTTTATAGTAGGGTGTCACTCTTAATTATCATGGGTGGCTTTTCAGATTATGTGGTTGACGTTCACCGCGTTTGAGCTTATTATTGGCCCATGTACACCTTATAAAAATTGGATAAAATTAAAAAATAGCCACATTTACAATTGATCGTTCAAAAATAGCTCAATTTCAAAAGTAATTGAAATTTAGCCACTTTTCATGTAAAAAATCTGAGCGAAAAAACTAATCAAACCCCATAAAATACGCTAGTATATTATGTTGTAGTTCCAGGATAAATATACTTGAACTCCAGTATATTATACTGGAATTCCAAGATAAGTATGCTGGAACTCCAGCATAATATGATGGAGTTCCAGCATAAGTACACTAGAACTCCAACATAATAAATGGAGTTCCAGCAAGTATACCGGTCCATTATAATATACTCGAGTTTGGAGCACCGGTGCTTCAGTCTCCAGTATATTATACTGAAGCCAACAAAGTATATCGATCCAGCATAATATGCTAGAGTTCATACACAGGTGCACCGAACTCCAGTATATTATGCCGAACCAGTCTCTACTGTAGCAAAATAGTGGCTATTTTTCATTGACTTGGTAAACGCCGGCTATTTTTGAATGACCAGTCCGAAAACTTGCTATACAGTGCTATTTTAACATAAAAATTTGTGCCTTTTTTTGCTAAATAACAAAATGAAGTAACTTTAAAAGTCAACCGGGGCAATTCTATGCGGAACATGTTATAAATAACAAAATTGAGAAATTTCACAAAACACTATCTTTTAGTAGTAATTAGCTATCTATAGTTACTATTTGCTATATTACCGATTATAGATACATTTTATATGGTTATAAGATGTATTTTTTGTATTTAAGCTATTTTATTCATGAATACAATAGCAAAAATAGGCGTGAATTAGGAAAACCCAGCTAATCAGTTGTTGTATTCGAGTGTATTTGATTGTATTCATGCAGTGAAACGTGAGATTACAGTTGGACATATTATTGTATTCGACTGTATTCACGACGTAAAATATGGGATTGCACTATTTTTAAAATGGAAAGGGAATCAATTAACATAATAGACTCCTAATATAACTCAACAAACTCAATTATAACACACAAATTTTGTATTTTCAATTATAAAAAAGATTCTCAATCGAAAAATATATAAAAAATATAGCAATCTTCAGAGAAATTATATAATACATCTGAATACAAAAATAATATTAATTAAAAAAATTTATGAATACATTCATGGCATATAGCGAGACGGTGAATATAAAAATGAAATACATGGAATACAACAAAATATATTGAATTAGAATGAAAAAAAGACATTGAATATAATAAAATACATTGAAATATATTAACAGAAAATCAAGTTACTCAGCCCCAAAGTCAGTCGTCTTTGTTCAAGAACAACCCCTAACTTCCGGCGAATCCGCCGTTCACCGGAAGCCGGTAGTGAAAACGCGCTGCCTTGGTCCGGCGATGGTGCCTTAAATGGCAAAAATAATATCAAATCCTTCAATGTCATATCTCAGAAGATGTAGAAATCATATAAACTTATATCCTTCAATTACGAATTGATCGATAAAGACGAATTAATGATATCACAGAAACTTATATCCTTCAAAGCCTTCAAGCTTTCAATGACGAATTGAGGAAGGAAGGGGAATAGTGAATTCAATGGGTGGTTTTACCCCTCTCTGTCATCCTAATTGATTGATAAAGACGAATTAAGGATATCACATAAACTTATATCCTTCAAAGTCTTCAAGCCTTCAATGAAGAATTGAGGAAAGAAGAGTAATAGTGAATTCAATAGGTAGTTTTGCCCCTCTCTGTCATTCTCCGTCGTCGATGATCACTCAAATATAAAACGTTTCCGAACAATAGAGATGAATCAACGGAGATGATCATATAAACTTATATCCTTCAAAGTCTTCAACCCTTTAATGAAGAATTGAGGAAAGAAGAGTAATAGTGAATTCAATATGTAGTTGTGCCCCTCTCTGTCATTCTTCGTTGTCGATGATCACTCAAATGAAAATTTTCCGAACAATGGAGATGAATCAATTGAGAATTATGGTTGTATTCATGGATAAAGACTGGCGTTGAGAGAGAAAGAGGGTGGAGAAAAATCTGAAAAAATGAGAGAGAAAAATAATATAAAGCGTATTTTATGGGTTAAGGGCAGGAGGTGACCATAAATAGATATTTGGCTATGAAAATCAAAAGGTATCTATGAAATATAATTTTTTTTTAAAGGTATTTATTTAAAATAAATAAGGTAGCTATGGGAGATAAGAGCTATGGTGAGAGTGGCGGTTTAAATTTAGGGGTTTCACTTAAGAGAATTTTTCACAAAAGGCATTCATTAAGACCTAATTAGCAATAAATAGAAAACTTTTCCTATATTACGTGATATAGATAGGTTTTACGTTATTTTATGATGTATATAGTGTATTAAACGAATTGTATTCAATAATACAACATGAAATGACGCCGCACAAACGGGGATTCCTGTAAATCGTGATCTGTATTTAGATGTATTAAGCTGTATTAAGCGGGAAAAAAGTAACGTTTCAGCGCAAATCATGGGAAGGTGAATCTGTATTTAGGTGTATTAAAGTTGTATTAAGCGACGTCATTTCACAAAAAATGGAAGTTATACTATAAATTGGTGAGAGAAAAATATTTTGTACCCATCTAATAAGGCTTAAATATAGGAAAGTATTAAATTTAGATTTTTTGCTACAAAATAAAAAAGGTTATTATATTATGTAAAATCTTAAAAATGTATTTATATGTTATAAATATGGTACTAACTTATTCTATAGGTGATAAAATTTCCTTCACTTAACTCTGAACCGCCCCGCCCGCCCCACCATTCTAGGCCCAATTCATTTTTTGGCACATAGTATATTTTGGAGCTAACAAAGATGCATTTGGTAATAATCAGGGTATAACCCATCATATGCTTCTCGAGCTATATTCAAATGGCAGTATAATATTATAAAGTTAATGCTGATTGTACATATAATGGTTGTCAATATATTAATAATGCAACTGATCACTCGGCGTCGATAGTTAACAAGAATTTGAGCATATTAACAAAACAAACAATTAAACTCAAGCGACAAATATAAGGAAATTCTTAAACACAAAATAAAGAATCTACAAATAAGATCTCCTGTTACGAAAACTTGAAACCATTTTTTTCATTTTTGCGTTTGCAATTAATTGAGTGGTTATTCCGAGTTAATTCCGAGCAAGCGTTGTAACAAAAGCGGTTGATATGCGACTGATGTATGTTTTATTCTTGACCAACAAATCAAAGAAGGTGCGGATCAAATGCACATCTTTGCACCTTTTAATTACTCACAACGCAAATCCATTAATTGAAGTATAGATTACAATATGTTGGTTAACATAGTTACAAATCTCAATTTTTAAAATATACCATCCTACTTGGTTTTAATATTTAGAACATTTACACATTTAAAAATTAGGTAGAAGAATAACGTTTTTAATACTAGAATTTAAATTTATACTTGTCGAGACTTTTGATTTTTTTCAATTCGACTTGATGAGGCATATTATGTCGGTTCTTCTTGTAATATATCTAGAAGCATGTCTTGATACGCTTTCGACAGGAAATAAAAAGAGAAACACTATGGGGAAGTTCCCTTTGCTATTGTTTTACGTTCGTTTTGTTTCTTTGAAGATTTGGAACGATCATTTACGAAATCACTATAATGTGAAGTACATTTAGCCAAAAAAAAATTAGGAATGTTGTTGTATAGGTCTAAATTTGATAATCACAATAACAGATAAGCACGACATGTGACGAGATCGATTACGATATAGCGACTGACGGTCATCCAAATGAAGGTTGACGACTAAAAGCGGGCATCTAAGACAAGATAATAACAGCAACTTAAACCCGGAAAGAGACAAAAAGAATATTTCTTTAGATATTCTTTATCTTGTACTTTTTAGGGTTTTGGGGGAATGTCCCTTATAAATAGGAACAGATAGTGAACAATGGGGGATCTGCCTTTTTGAGAACTAAGAGAAATTGTAAAGTTGAGAGCAGAATATACGAAAGAATTTATTATTTATTTTCTTCAACCACGTGTTGTTCAACATTTATTCATAAATTTCAAGATCACATATACGTACTTATTGTTCGCTTTTCCACGTCTTTAGAAAAAGGAAGTATCCCATCACACAATCATTGGGTGATAATTCCTTTACACGATAACCCTTGTTGTTTGTTCCATTTATTACATACTTATGATATTGCATATTTTGTCAATTATAGTATATTAAGCTCGCTAATTATTGGCCATGAACTATTCTCGCTATACAAAGAGTTTTATTTTATTTAGTTTAAAATTTATTAAGCTCAATTGAGATTCACTCCATTACCTTATTACTAAATGATTTAGCTTTTATTTGTTCAAACAGTTGTCAATAATTGAAAGTGTGAACTTGAAGAACGTACGTAATTGTGAGAAATCAATTTCGGTAGATTGATATCCTCGTTCCTTTTTCTTATTCAGAATGGTGCATTCTAGTTTATTACACACATATAGAACATAAATTACGCATATATTATATTTTTATCGGCTATTTTCAAGTTAATTGATTGGATGAGCGGCTATTTATGTTAATTCTTCTTTGAAAAAATTATAATATAATAGAGAAATTACCAGCTATGCCCATTTATAGGTAGCTCGTTACTAAATTGGCCAATTGATAAAATACTACTAATATTAGCCAAATTAGCCAATTAGCTATTTTAGCAAAAAATTATCAATTTTTTATTTTTTTGAGTGGGTGTTATTAGAATAGATTGGGCACAACTTAAGGAGCTTGAATCTCAATTTTGGGATGATTTGATGAAGTTTTGAGGTGGTTTGAACTGAATATTCGGTAAAAATTGAACATGAAAAAAATAATGTGCATCACACTGTGTATCTGTGACGACCCAAAGGGTCATCACTTATTTAATTAATCATTTCGAGCTTCTGAGGCCTTGAAAACCTCATTCTATGTTGCCTCGATTTACGTGCACGATCCGAGCATGTAGCCTGAAAGATTTTGTGATAGAAAATATGAATTCTATGAGAAATTTGGATAAAAATGATATTAATATTGATATGGTTGACTTCGGTCAACATTTTTGGTAAACGGATCCGGACCCGAGATTGGATGGTCCCGAGAGGTCCGTAGGAAAATATGGGACCTGGACATGCGTCCGGAGTCGAATTCTGAGGCCTAGAGCCCAAGTTATGAATTTTTATGTGAAATTGTTTTTGATGTAATTGTTAAAGGAAATGAATTAATTGACCTTGGTATCGGGCTCGTATTTTGGTTCCGACGCCCAGTACAAGTCTTAAATATTATATATGTGATTTCTGTAAAGTTTGGTGACATTTGGATGTCGTTTGAGATGTTTTGGACCTCGAGTCCCAAGTTTGAAAGTTTTGAAAACCAAAGGTATGAAAATCATGAATTTGAGGCTTGATTTGATGAAAACGAGGTGATATGGGCGATGTGATCGCTCGAACAAGTTCATAATGTGTTTTTGAGGTTGTGTACATGTTTGGTTTGGAGCCCGGGGGGCTCGGGTAAAGATTTGATAGGCCGTTGGATGAAATTCTGAATTTTTGCATTGCTGGTTTTTCACCCAGCTGTTGGCTTCGCAATTGCGAAGTATTTCTCGCAATTGCGAAGGGGACAGTGTAAGGCAAGGCTCGCAAATGCGAACTTTGATCGCAAATGCGAAGCCCCATTGACCCAGCCTTGTTCGCAAATGCGAACAATTGTTCGCATTTACGAAAGTCCCCAGAACCTGCCTATGTTCGCAAATGCGAACAAATGTTCGCAAATGCGAACATTCCCCATACTGCCTTGGTTCGCAAATGCGAACCATTGTTCGCAAATGCGAACACTGCCTTATACAGCATGTGTTCGCAAATGTGAACACTAGTTCGCAAATGCGAACAGCCCTTTGTCTGCCAATGATCGCAAATGCGAACAAATGTTCGCAAATGCGAACTTCCCAGCCTTAGCTTATTTTTCAAATTGCGAACCCATGTTCGCAAATGCGAACACAGAGACCTGTAAAACACGATTTTCACTCATTTCTTCACTTTTTACAAAACAAAAACACCCATTTGCGATTCTTCACGGATTTCTTCTTCATCAAAACGATTGTAAGTCACTTTTTACTTAATTCTTTCAACTCCTAACATCATTAAACATGTTTTTCATAAGAAATCAACGATTTTCATGGTAGAATTCTTGTTTTTGTTAGAAAATAGGGTTTTTCATAAATTGGGGAATTGGACCTCGAATTGAGGTCCGATTTTGAAACAAATCATATACATGAACTCGTGGGGGGATGGGTAACCGGATTTTGGTCCTAACCCCGAGTTCCGACCATGTGGGCCCGGGGTTGAAATTCACTATTTCGGGAAGAATGTTGTAAAAGATGTATTTGGTCTTAAGAATTAGTTTGTTGAGTAGTATTGATGATATTAAATCAATTGTGTATAGATACGATTGGATTGGAGCCAAAGTTGAAAGAAAAAGACATTTCCACGGATTGAATTATTCATAAACACTCGAGGTAAGTGTTTGTTCTATCCTAACATGAGGGAATAGGATTATGTGTTATATGTTATGTGATCGAGTACGGTGTATGGGCTATGGTGACAAGCATCCATACACTGGTGTCTAGTATGACCGTGAGTCGTTGGAAAATGATTATTTTGAGATATATTACAGATGAATTGTTATTGTTCTCCCTTGTTGGGACTTGTTGTGAAGATAATTATTGATTGCCCTTGATGGGACGGTTTATGAATTACTGTTTCTTTCTTTGCCCTTAACTGTGATTGTTATTTGGGTGAGGAAGAGTGATAATGCACGAAGGGTGATGCCGTGCCATGTTTATTTATTTATGCACGAAGGTTAATGCCGTGCCATGTTTATTATTTGATTATGCACGAAGGATCATGCCGTGCCCTGTTATTGAACCATGTACGAAGGATCATGCCGTACTATGGATGTGAGGATGAGAGTAAAAGGACGAAGGGTGATGCCGTGTACTTTAATTGTTTATTTGGTGAGGATGAGAGTAAAAGCACGAAGGGTGATGCCGTGCAACTGCTGTTCCTTGACTTGATATTACATGTGTTTCCATTATACTTTGTTTTCCTTGTGAATTTATTAACCGTTGTTAATTGTTGAATTCTTTGAGATATTTCTTATTGTGTTATTACCTGGTTATTTCTTGTTATTCTGTAGTATACTGTTATAACCCATATCCACACACGTTAGTCCTAAGCTTGTCACTACTTCGCCGGGATAGGCCAGGCACTTACCAGCACATGGGGTCGGTTGTGCTGATATTACACTTCCGTGCATTTTTGCACAGGTCCAGGTTACGGTCAGGAGCAGCAGCAGCAGTAAATCGATTTCGTGGGAGTTGATCATATTGAGACCGAGGTAGCTTGCAGACGTCCGCAGTCCGGCGTCTCTCTCTTTATTTATGTCATTAGCTGTAGTCTCTTTGTTTCGAGACAAACAGAATTATGCTATATTTCCTTCAGACTTTTATGTGTAGAATTCCATAGTAGTTCGTGAGTTGGTGACTCCACGTTTTGGGTAGAGGATTTCAGTATGATTTTCACTTTGTAATTAGTTATTTCTATTTCGATAAAGTATTCCGCATTTATTTAATTAAAATTGTGTTAAAAACACGATAGTATGAATACAGTGGCTTGCCTAGCTACCACGAGTAGGCGCCATCACGATCCCGATGTTGGGAAAAAAATCCGGGTCGTGGCAGTATCATTTGTGTATCACATATTTATTATATTTGTATCTATCACATGTATATCCATGTATACCTGTGTGTGAGATACATGCATGATACATGTTTGAAACACCTATCGCAGAAGACTTTTTTGAACTCAATAACGAATTTTGATACAAAACCAGTCCAATCACCTTCAATCTTTCTCTAATTTTGTATATTGACTTATCTATATATTTTCAACGAATTTCATTATACCCATTGAAAAAGTTCCTTTTTTTGTTTAGATTTTTGGAATATTGTATATATTTTTTGTATTTCATCACCTTATTTGCTACCTCATCCATAAAACTTCATTTCTGTGTTATATCTAATGTTGCTAATCACGCTTAAAAATATAAAGGTGATTCTTTACATGTGATTCTTTGGGAGAAAAAATCCTATTATTTGGTTTTTCAATTTTTGTTGGCTAATTTTGGTAAATCTATGATTAATAGCTAAAGGTTAATAAGTTAAAATTTATTTGCGACGTTTGTGTAAGTTTCCCAATATAATACAACTTCTCCAAAAGTAAAGGCCGGCATAGGATAATTTTTTGTATGTTAGTATATAATTAACGAATATAATTATTTTGGGCCGATCAACAAAATATGTAACTTGCCCAATTCATTCGCTACAAATTATCTGATGGACTTGTAATTTAATGCCTCCTCGATAATGGGCTTCATGTGGTCTACTTATCAAACTTTACTTTTGCATTTGCGTCTCTACCCACTTTTTGGGTCACATTTAACTTATATTTGCTTTGCAAAAATAATTACAAGCATACCTACTTTTTGCATAACTTCAGGCATACATACCTGAAGTATAAAAGGCAACTACGCCAATATCAGTATTCTAGTAGACGAGCCTAAAATAGCAAAAATTGCTAAACCTAGTGTTGGCTGAAGTTTTTGATCGTAATTGCTAGACTTAAGCATTCTAGTAGCTGAAGTTTTATTCTCCATTTGCTGAAATTTTTGTTTGTAATTGATAAAATTAAGCATTCTAGTAACTGAAGTTTTGTTCTCTATTTGTTGAACTTCAGCATGTTTTAGCTCAAATTTTGTTCTATATATAGCGGAAACTTTGTTATGTTTGTGATGTACTTCAGGGGTGAAGTTTCTTTTGTGTTTGCTGAACTTCAACATTCTAGGAGCTGAAGTTTTTATTTATATTTGCCGAACTTAAACATTCTTAGAGATGAGGTTCTAAAACAACAATGGCAAGTTGTCATTAAGATCTAGTTGCTATAATAAAATTATCGGGAAGTAATATATACTCTTATTAAACAAGACCATTAGTAAAAGTAACATCTTTCAATTGTTGAACGTTGGGAGAAAGCTAAAATGGGAGAAAGCTAAAATGGTCAGCTTTCAATTGTTGAACGTTGACAGTATTGTAATTACTGGACATAACAACACCAACAACAGTAGCAGCCGCAGAAAGTTCATCCCTATAAACTTAAGTTTCATAGCAGCACCAACAACAGCAGAAGAAAAAAAACGAATGAGGAGGAGAAAGAGGACTAAAGTTGTTTAAAAAATAAATGCAAGTTAAAACTTAAAAAAAAAAAATAGGTATACGTTAAATATTGACGACCAAATAAAAAGCCCCGTATAATTTTTACTTACATTTGAGGTCATAGTGAAGCACGGTTTCAGAAATACACTGAAATCAGGCTAGTAGAATTGTAATCGGGGTAAATTCTAATAAATTGTAAAAGTTTTCAACATCTTTTATCGTTGTCATTTAATTCTTCTTCTATATTTATCGTCTGCCTTTCCTTCTCCTGATTTCACAATGTAGCAGATAGAAATTAAATATGAATTTTTATCTAGGTATACTATAGTAGAAACCTATTTACTACTTTTATTTAGGTTTCTTATTAATAATTATATATACCAATATTTACTTGTTTTACCCAAATATTAAAAAAGAGAAATGAAATCTACCTTAAATAGTGAGTATCAGTTGCTTAAAATATCCCACATTTAAGATACCCAAAATCCCTTCATTTCCTCAACAAACCCAGCCCAAAATCATCTGTTCTCTTTCCAATTAACAACTCCCTTCATCATAAGATCCACCCCAAAAATCTCACTTACCCCTAAATTGCAGATTCTCAAGTAATCTGAATGGGTTGATACAATTTCTCTCTTTAATCGTCCAAAATCTCTTTCTTATTTATACATTATTGAAGAATTTTGAAGATTTGCTCTACAATCAAGTTGTCGGTAAGTTTGGATATTCGAGTGTTGTTCTATGGTTGATAAACAAATTTCCATCTGTCTCCCTGACAATAAAATACCTTGTATTCTGAGATGGACAACGGTCAAATCCCAACTTTGGCAAAAAACCATAGAGAATCTTATGTTCGCTCCATCCTGGATCAAGATAAAAAACTGGTTGTTTTTTTATGTAATAGTTAAATTCTTAATATATACAGTACATATATATCTGCCAAGTCAAAGTTGTATAATACATTATTATGGCATACAAAAATAATACAATTATTATACAATTATAATACATATTTAGTACACTATATGCATATATGTAAATTACAGCTTTTGATAGCACATTACTATAACATACAAAATTTAAATGAATGTCACACAGTTATTATACAAAGTAGATTATGTTAGTGTACCCTTTCTTGCAGTTTTCAAATATTGCTGCAATATTTGAAGAGTTGGAACTCATAAAATTACCGAAAAAAATAGATTATGAAATGGAAGAACGAGGAGACAGTGCATTACATCGTCAGAATCATATACCTGAAAATTATGGATTAGTGAAGAATAAGCCGGACAAAGCTATATTATAATATTACATGTGTTAGTGTATATCTTTTCAGAAGAAAATATCTACGGTGTTGGGTTTTAAAAAAATTCGGGTGCTTGAAGCTCGCGATTTTGTCTTGGGATTTTTACATGATACAATACTAATACAAGTATAATATGATATTGTATCAATTTAAGTGTAAAGCCAATTTTAAGTTGTATCATAATTATATCAAAATTGTGTAAGAATTATTTCAGGATTGAATCAATTTTGTAGTTGAATTATGAGCAGCTGTGAGATCGTGACGAATTTCACTGTTTGTATCACAAATATATGATAATTGTATATTAATTAGTATTGTATAAGGTATTATTTTGGATATTGATGTACCATCTACAAGTTATATATAATTATAATACAAGTATGATACAATTACGTTTTACATATTGATATACCTGATACAATTCAAATACAATTATGATATATTTATCATACAACTCCTAAATATTTCTTCACATGCAATTGATGATTTTATAATATAAAATTATTGGCAATAGTGTGAAGAGAGAAGATGGAGATTCTCGGCATAGATCAAGGAATCTTATTGTAAAAAAAAGAGGAGAGAGAAGATGAGAGGAGAAAAAAAGGAAAGAATATAATTGAATCCCTTAATTGAAGACACTAATAATGGGGTGAGATCCTTTTAAGGAGCAATCTACATAATTTGTTAGAAAAATTAAGATACTTATTAAAAACTACAAAACATAGAGAACATTTGTAAATAAGTTTCTAATATAGTATAACTAGGTAAAAGTCCCAATTAAATAATAAAAATTGTCGAGAAAAGGCCCGAAAAGCTGAGATGTAAAATTGTGCTTGATTTAAGGGAAGCTTACACAAATGTCCTAAATAAGTTTCAACTTACCGACCTCTAGCTATTAGTCATAGACTTACCAAAATTAGCCAAGTACATATAAAATTTGAAAAATCAAATAAATAAAGTTGTTTCTCTCAAAGAATCACATGCGAAAATTACCTTTCATATTTATAAGCGTAATTAGCAATATTAGATGCAAGACAGAAAGGAAATTCCATGGAAGATATATCAAATAAGGTGATAAAATACACAAAAAAATACAATATTCCAAAAATCTAAGCAAAAAAATAGAATTTTTTCAATGGGCATAAATGAAATTCATTGAAACATATAGATAAGTCAATATACAAATTTTGAGGGAGATTGGAGATGATTTCGACTAGTTTTGTATCAAATTTCGTAATTAAATTGAGTTATAAAAATTCTTCTACCACACATGTATCAAACATGTATCTCACACAAACATAGATATACATGTGATACATAATTGATACAAGCATGATACATAAATGATACACGGTGTCATACACGTATCATATTTTTCATATTCAGTTTTTATTTTAAATTTTTAACTCAAACTACCTCAAAACTTTATCAAATCATCCCAAAACTGAGATCTTAAGATGTACCAAATCTATTCTAATAACACATTCAAAAGAAAGCAAAAGTTTGACTTCTTTTTGCTGCAAATAGCTAATGCTATATTAGTAATATTATATAGATTGACCAATTTTTATTATGAGGTACTTATAAATGTGTTAGGACCCGGTGGCACTAAACACTTCTTCACAGCGGGAAAAATAAATGATCAACGAAAAATAAATGACACAAAGAATTTAACGTGGTTCACCTAAAACGTTTAGGCTACGTCCACAAACCCAGCACCAACTTCCACTAAAACTTTTAGTAGGCTTACAAAGAGAGACTTCTCCAATAGTTTGGAGGTACAACAATTTCCCGAGCTCTACCCAAAATAGTGGCGCACACAAAAGTGTTTCCCGAAAATACCCGACTAGTATTTTACTCACTATTTTGTCACTCCCCCTTTAGAAAAACTTCCTAAAGAAAAACAAACTCTCTCTTTCTCTCTAACTCTTATACTTGAGTTATTGAATGTTTTTGGTGTGTTTAAAACAATGAGATGAGGGGGTATTTATAGTTTTGAGATAGGGACCAAAAGTGCAAATCTCACCTATCAAGAAGGATCAATTTGCAATATTCCCATCTCACCTACCTCACCTACCATCTATTGATGTCATTGCTTACATCAATAACCAAGTTGGAGGAAGCTTCTAACAAAATGTACATAACTGATAATTTCCCTTGATTTTAACTTAGAAATTATAGTCCAACTAAACAATCAGTCTCTTTTCTCATCTCCATTTATCTCTAAAATACAAATTCGCGGGTATGCATAGTTCTAATTGAATCCGAACTTTTTGGAGGCCTTCTAGTCCTAGATAAAGAAGTAAAAAGGTCTCAGAGACCCATTTGTCTATCAATGCCTTTTAACAATTAAAAATTTCAGACGGACTCGTAATTTTACATTCAGTTACAGCATTACCAAATTGTATCCGGTATTTGGAAATATGTAACCAAAACTATGGGGAAAAAAGAGTTTCTTTGTTTAAGTTAATTTAAATGATTACGTTGTTTATAAGGTAATTATATATAAATTACTATAAATATAGAAAAGTTATTTATCATGAATCCATATATACGGTGGAATGCCTTCAAATAACAAAAACGTCCCTTTACTCGAGTTTGACATATTCTTTTTATTTTTATTTTTTTTCAGTTGTTAATTTATTGTTTTCTCTTTCAAGAAATACATATAACCGCTAGCAGAACCCTATTTGTACTCTTTCGCCTCCGCATTCTGCTCAAAAGAATCATCTTCTTCATCTTTCAACTTTTAACAACTTACGCAGAAAGCCATGCACACTTAATACAACAGTAGCGATATAATTAATGTGTCTTTTTCCAAATCTTTTTTACAACAATCTTCTTCTCTGTTCAATTCTTTGCCTTGTTGGTGAATCAAGAATGTCAGATAACAAAAACAATAACGCAGAAGCAGGCGCAGCAGCAGCTGACGCTGTAGAATCACACGAAGCTGTAGGTAGTAATCGCCCTGCATGTGCTTCATGTAAGCATCAAAGAAAGAAGTGTATAGAAGGAGAGTGTGTTATGTGGCGACACTTTCCACCAACCAAGATGGATGAATTTCTTGGGATTCATAAGGTTTTTGGTATTTCCAATGTAACAAAGAAAATCAAAAGCTTAGATGATGTTGCTGAACAGGATGAAGCTATCAAATCCTTCTTCTGGGAAGCAAGGTTATGGCAGGTAGAAACGTAGTAACGATTTCAAATTTAATGAGTTTATGGTCTCACTTTAATTTCTTGAAAATATGAGTTTCAACTTTATTAACATATTTATATATAATCTCTTTCATATATATCTGTAATCTATGAAAAAGATAACCAGAAGGCGTACGTCATTCAAGAATGGGTTCAATCTTGAAGGTTTTGCTTCGCTGATCGCATGCACTGAACTTTTGAGATTATGAGTTAAATCGGTGTTAAAATCTTAGTAGTGTCTTTCATGTAGTGCTTCTTCTTTTTTAGCTTAATACTATAGTTCTGCCTCTGATGGATGGCAGGAAGATCCAGTTCATGGGCCGTTAGGGGAATACAAGAAGTTGGAACAACAGCTTAAAGAGCTTATGGAGGAAAAAAGGAATAAAGAACTGCAAATTGTGCAATTTCCAGATGTACCCTGTCCACCAACAGCGTCAGAAATAAGGTATTTGGATCAGATGGTGGCACGAAGACAAATCAGTACAATTTCTACGCTTAGTGATCAGGAAGATTATTTGTTGAACTCAACTGCCCCTAATTATAGTACACTTTTACAAGGACATGGGGTTTTTCCTAGCCATTATAATAATCCAATGCAATTAAATAGTTTAATCCCAAGACAAGTGTTTCAAGGAGTTCAGTTTCAACAATGTCCAAACAGGACACTACAAGCTGAAGGAAATGGTCATTGTCAATTACATCAACAAAGATGTTCATATAACAATGTAGATTTAGGGCATGGAATATCTAGAGGAAGAAGAAGAAAGGAATGTAGTGATCATCAATTGGTGAGCCCAAGTTGTATTGGTAGACATGTACGAGGAAGGGGAATTGGACCAGTTAGTACTGGTGCAATAATGTCAAGAAGTACATTTTTGCCTTCTGCAGTACAAAATATTGCAGCAGATGGAAGTAACACAAGAGCTCAAGATTTTCAACATCATTTCACTAACTATAACCACAACAATTTACCAGGTAAATCTTCAACTACTTTAATATTACTACTATATAGTATAAAACTACTACTCGTAATACTTTTTTTCGTTTCTTATGAACACAGAGGGGTTAATAAAAGCTTATTTAACACCTCCGATAATTTAGCCATATGTATCTAACTTTTCTTTTTCTTGGATTCTTGAAGGGGAATCTTGTCAAAGTGACTTGGAGAGTAGAGATGATTCAACCTCTTAAAGATTTTAGCGCATTTTACATTTGTTTCTAAGGTAGAGATTTTCAATTTTATTTCATTATAATCCATTTGTAATTTTTCCTACAAGTCGATCGTGTTATTCTTTGAAAGATAGAAAAGTAGATAAAAGTATAATGTAGTGTTTGCCCTTCTTACAGTAGTATAACTCTCTAAACTTCAGAATGTTAGGACGTCCGTAGTGATATCCTAATTCGGCTACCTCTCCCACTCATCAGGTAGATATCAGAAACGAAACTATTGCCAAGGGAGAGCGGAGTACGCTATGCCCCATCTCCTACAAAAAGATCAGTTGATCGAATTGAACTGTCTTTAATTGAGCGAATTCTGCCCGATTTTTATTTGCCGTCAACTCGACGTCGTCGTCACCTGCAAGATAAGGCCAAAAACTTGACTTTACTAAACAAGCGAGAAAGGCTTTAGAAAATAATAAGTGTGAGCACGTGATTTTTGCCCTACGATGAAAATTACTCTTAAAATCCAAAATAAAATATTTTTAGTGTTGTGTGTGATTTTTCGTGGATTTATTTGTTATTTTTCGTATTTGCTTGCATTTTTCTGTGCGTGTTTATTTGTTGAATTAATATACAAAAATAATAAATAATAATAATATTTTATGTTTACATTCGGATTTTAATAGGAGTAATTAAGTAATTCATTTTACAAAAATGAGAAAAATCACGAAAATAACTTACTTTACATATTAACATCTAATGTTGAACTGTGTGATTTTATTTTACTCGTTAGTTAATTATATGTGTTTAGTTATGATTAGAAGTTAATTAGTAATTTTATTAATTGATTTAATTCTATAAGTTAATTTATGATTTTTTGTTTTTAAAAAAGAAACTAATATTAGGAAATAAAAAGGAAAGAAAAGAAAGGGAAAAAAATAGAAGAAATTGAACCAGGTCAGTTTTGACCCAAGATCAGGACCAAATCACCCCCAACCCCCAGCCCAATCGGTCAGACCCAGAAATAGCTTCCCAAGCCATCAATGACGTAGTTTGATACCAGAACTACGTCGTTTCAAGGCTAACCTATCCCAATCGTTTAAAACCTTGTAAATCCAATGACCCTCGTTTTATCCCCCAACCCGTTTTACCATACCTCTGACCCGTTATCCATCTCAACCTAACCCCCATTAAACCAAACGACCCCATTGCGTGTCAAAACGACCCCGTTCCTTTCTCCACGATCAATCCTAGCCATTAATTTCATTTGATCCTACGGCTCATAGTTATTTGTCCATTTTAATATACCAAAAAGTCAAAAAATAACCAAAATGGTAAACCCTAATTCACTTCCTCTTCCTTAAACCTTCAGAGATGCCCCGCCGCGCTCCACCACCGGAAATCGCCTCACGGCGGTTCTGGTGGCCCAAACCACCCCATCTTTACACCATAGCACCCTCGTTCCAACCCTGAGCCTGTCCCCTCTCAATTCAAGCCAGAGTTCATCGAATCTCGCATTCTAGTTACGAAATTCCGTATGTTGCATCATCTTTCGGTTTAAATCAAACTTTTCTATTTTTCTGAATTTCTTGGTCTAATTTTTGTTTCTGTAAATTGAATAATGGTGTAAGTTTGTTTCATCGATTTATTCGCCTTGATTATTAGCCCTGTAATTTGGTTTAATTGCTGATTCCCGACTCGATTCATCCCTGTTGATTCTGCTTAATTGTTTGTTTGTTGCCTCGATTCACTTCATTCTCATGTAAGTTTAAATCTCCTGCTATTCATAGCTGTTTGATTCACTATGTATGTTCGTATGTTTATAACTTTCAGTTTTCTTGCCCACCTTTTATACTCGTTCTTGGTATACACACCAATGGTAGCTTAATTTGGTGTCATTCTGATTGCTGTGATGCCATGGATTTAATTCCACCCCAAAATGCAATATTGTTAGTGTTAATATGATTTTTGTGATCTTGATTAAACTGTTAGTCTCCAGTTTAGTGTTAATATGGTTTTTGGCTTTTAGTTCATTTTCTTTGATTAAAATTCAGTCTTTAGTCTCTTAATTAATTAGGAGAATTGATTGTAGCCGGTAATATACAGTAAGGAATCCTAGGATAAATTCAGTACGTTTAAGGGTAATTCAGGGATTAATTAAAATTGAGTAACTAGCAATTAAATTAATAGGCTGCTAATAAATACAATAATATAGGAGGGAGGCATTAAATAAAGTGCTGGTGTTTAGTCAAAAAAGTAACATTCTTTAGTGGAATGGAATAATTAGTAGACAATTAATAGTGGAAGACCACTTTTCCTTAAAAAGGGGAGGGGGGGGGGGGTTTGACTTACTCATTAGGACCTAATAATCCAAAGGAAATGGAGCTGATTGAAAGAAGGGAGTAGGATAAAATAAACACTCTGCCAAACGAAAAGGGAGAGAATTTTTTTGGCCAGTTGAAAGATCAAACATTTTTCTTACATTGAAAATTAGTAATAATTTGAAAGAAACATTGCTCCCTTACCTTTGGGTTTTGGTTTTGAACCTGCATTTCTTTAGTCCGCAAGCTGAACTGAATCTTCATAAGCTCCTTTCCTTTTAATACCCGAATATATAGTATTCTTGAGTTAACAATCCCGTCTTTGTGACATTGTTACACGTTTAGAATCAGAAGCGATCTAAATTTCTCTTGTTTTGTTCCACATTCGAGTGTTCAAGGCATTTGAAGGTTTCTGTTTGAGTTGTTTAAGTTCCATTCATTTGGTTTTGGAGTTGCTGTTCGATTTTATCAAATCTTCTGTCTGGTTTGAGCTATTCCTGCGTTTTGAATCTTCTACTACTATGTTAGTTGTTTGTTGTCGTTGCTTGTTGTGAGCTGTTTACTAATCCTTCCTCCACCATTTTTGTCTGCGAATTCTAGGTATGCATTCGAAATGCAGCTGATGTAATTGTTTGAATCGAGAGATCGGGTTCTGAAATGAAATGCTATCCCGGAAATCTTAGTTAAAAATGTATATTAGTTTTTTTTTGTATGTCTGCTTAGCTTTTTTTTGCATGTTTAAATTGGAATAAATCTTGCCGTGTTGGGATTGTTATAATTTAAATTAGGACTGTTTTAAACTACAATGAAATTTGTAGTATTAATTCGAGGCATTAGAAGCATGACTGTTTCGATTAATGTGACACAATCTAAAGGAACTAATGTGATGCTTTTCTTTTTAACGCAAAAATCGCGTATTTTCGAATCGGTAAATTTATAATTTCTAAACCCGTAAACTTTTGAACTCATAATTTGGAACTTGTAAAATATTGAGCCTTTAAATGATAAATAATAAAATTAAAAACTGAAAAATATATTTTAAAATTTTTTTTTGGGGGGGGGGGGGGGGGGGGGGGGGGGGGGGGGGGGGCAGTAAATCGAAAAAAAAAAAATTTAAATTACAAAAAAAAGTAATTTTTTTTTTGTGCGGGGGGAGGAGGGAGGGGGTAGGGGGTGGGGTGGATGGTGCAGAAAAATAAGAAAACAAAAATTTAAAATTATAGAAACAAAATTAAGATAAAAGGAATTTTTTTTTGCGGGCTGGGGTGGAGGGGTAGTTGTTGGATGGTAGCGGAAAAACTGAAATTTTTCTAAAAAAAAAAAACTATTTTTTGGAGAGGGGGTGAGGTGGGTTGGTGAGGGTGAGAATGATTGAGAAGGAGCTTTGGAAAATGATTTCCCTTCTTTTGATAAGGAAAATATTTTCCTTCAATTGGAGGAAAATGAATTGATAAGGAAAATGTTTTCCAAAACATTTAAGCCAACCAAACATGAGAAAATTGAAAAATATTTTCTGGAAAATATTTTCCTTCATACCAAACACACCCTCTGTTTTAAAAGAAGTTCATTTCATCAATAATGGTTATATTAGTATTTTATTCCTTAGTTGATAATGTATTGCTAGCTACAATTATTTTGATTTGTTGCTTCATGGACAACCTATGGTATTAAGTTTAAAATTATTTTAGTTATTTAATAAAACCTAAAAATAGATCTTAAGTTAAAAAACGGTGGTATATTAGGGCCATTGGTCTTGCAAATACTCATGAGATTTTGGGCTTTCTGATTTTAATAGCTCACGAAAAGGATTATGATTTGGGCTTAAATACAAGTTTTGCCCGAAGCCTAGATGGTAGTAAAATAAAAATTCACACTTCATCCACGAATAATTGCCATAACTCCGAGTTATCACAATAATCTCAAATTAACTTTAGTTTGCTTTAGGCTCGTGTTTTAATAACATTACCTCCTTCAACTCGGGTGCACATTTATGTGACTCAATTCAAATCTCAACGGAGTCGAAATGTGTCAACAACCACGGGTGCATTGATTGCAACGTGGTTTGAGACACGTTTTCACAACGTTGCAAATTTTATTAAAAATAATAATAATAACAGTTTAAAGTTAGTAAAAGCACATAAGTTATAACATGTATTAAAATCAGATATTCAGCCATTTATAACAGTTCAAGCGACCGTACTAGAACCACGAGATTCGAGGGTGCCTAACACCTTCCCTCGGGTCAACAGAATTTCTTACCTAGAATTTCTGGTTCGCAGACTTCATTTGGAAAGTCGAATATTTTCCTCGATTTGGGATTTAAATTAAACCAGTGACTTGGGACATCAAAAGCCGATCCTATCCCAAGTGGCGATTCTAAAAATAAATAAATAATCCCAATTCAAATAATGTCACTTAAATTGAAAAAACTTCCTTGTACCTTTTCCCCCGGAGTGGGTGCGTAAACAAGGAGGTGTGACAATAAGAAACACAGGATAACTGATTAAACTTATCAACACAGAAGAATTACAAACAGGACTGAAAGACAATACAAGAAGGGGGATGAGAGGAAAGGGATACAGAATTGCTCCAAATCACATGTTGCTCATTTCAAAATCAGCCAGCCCTTAATTAGGCTGACTCGCCCAATTTCTGCGTCTATTAACCCAAATAGCTGCGTAAAAATAACTGGTTTAGCTATAATACAGGCATTATATTCATAATATATGTATAATTGCGTATAATCAATGCATGATCTGTGTATATGGATAGAAAAAATAAACAATGAATATTGCCAGCTATCTATGTAAAGATTCTATGATTAGAAAAATAAACAATGAATTTTGCCAGCTATTTGTGTAAAGATTCTACGATTATATTCAGGCCCAAGGCCAACTTCTTGATACTCCAAGCCCATTTTCTGATTTGAGTCCATAACAGATTGCTATATACAAAATACTCCAACTATAGTATTTCCGTGCTATTAGGCTAGCCAGTTTTCGGACCGACAATTGAAAAATAGCCAACGTTTGTAAAGTTATTAAAAATTAGTTACTATTTTGCCACAATATAGAAAGTTTCGGTATATTAGAGATTGTGCAATTGTATATTCGTTCAAATTTATTTTTACTTAAAAAATGACAAAATTTCAGTTACTTTGAAATTCTCACTATTTTTTCAATTACCACTGTCCTATAAAATGTCAAAACCGAATACACGTCATTCCAACTAATGAAAAGTAGTCATTTGAATGTCAATTTGTAGAATTATTGTTCAAACCACGTGATAAAAAGAATCTTCTTCGTCCAAATTAATATTTACCATTACATATATAGAACAAATGGGTAGCCCTGTCCCTACGACAAGAAGGCAAAGCAAGGAGTGGTCAAATTTGGTACCTTGCTTTTCTCTCGTTACTGATTCATGAACCTTGTTTATTAAATTCTAGTCTTTTATTAAAGTCAAGTCCCAAAACTAAAGGTTTGGAGATTATATCCTTTATTGGCCCACTGAAAAGACCAAGGAAACCCTTACGAACTCAGTGAAGTCACGTCAATTTTTGGTCTCTAAAACTTCAAACATGAGTTATCTACCTCATCTCTAGAACCCCAAACATTGGTCAACCTGATTAGATTGAAGGTTTGCATTGAATTGCAAAATTATCTTCTTCGTTATCAAGAGTATTCTATGTTATATGATTTCTTTTCTTATTTTATTAAACGATCACTTTGTGAAATTATGAAATGTTCAACTAAACATCTTTCTATTTTTTTTAATTAAACAGTCATCATTGACCATTGATGTGCAAAAAGTTACAATTTGAGTTTGACATCCCAAACTTTGTACATGATAATCCGGTGTAGAATTAAGCTTGAATTGGCGAAGTTAGTATTTTGGCGAATTCCGGTTGATAGGTAAGGTTTTGATCCAAGGGTCGGAATGAAATTCCGAGAGTTGTTGTAGCTTCTTTAGGTGATTTTAGATGTGTGTGCAAAATTTCAAATCATTCGGAGGTATTCTGGTGGGCTTTTGATCGAATACGAGTTTCAGAAGTTTTTGAGAAACTTAGGCTTGAATTTGATGGTTTTGGTGTTAATTTTGGTATTTTGATGATTGGAGCAAGTTTGAATTATGTTTTAGGATGGGTTGGCACTTTTGATTGAGGTTTTGGGGGCCTCAAGGTGATTTCAAATGGCTAACGAGATGAAATTTGGAGTTGGGAGATTTCAGGTTCTTGTCGGTATCTCGTATTTCCGCATCTGCGGAAAAGGAACTGCAGAAGCGATCGTGCAGGTGCGGAAGGAGGTTCGCAAGTGCGATTTATAACTGGAATGGAAGCTTTCGCAGATGCAGAAGGGAAACGCATATGCGAGAGCGTAGATGCGGTTGTCCTGTCGCAGAAGCGGAAGAGTGGGGAATTGGCATTTATGCAGAAGCAGACATTTATCCGCAGGAGTGAGGACCGCATATGCGGTAGGGGACCACGGAAGCGGTTGTGGTATTTAAGTGAGAATCCGCAGAAGAGGAATTTTAAGCGCAGAAGCGATAGTCACAGATGTGGAAAAGGGACCGCAGAGGTGAAAATCCCTGTTATCAGAAGCGTTTGAATGCTCATTTTATTCCGCGAGCTGAAGTCTATTTCTACCATTTTTTAGCAACCTTGAGAGCTATTGGACGAAAGTTGAAGGGGATTTCGACTTGGTGTGACTGGATGTGAGTTCCTTGGCCTAAATACATGAATTAATGGTAGAATCTACATAGAAATTTGTGAAAATTCATCAAAAGAGGGTAAAGCAAGGGCTTGAAAATTTGGTATTTTAAAGTGGAATTTGAGGGGTCGAATGGATTCCGATTTTGGTAATTTTGATATGTATAGACACGTAGCGAGATAAGGAATCCGGATATGTTATTTTTTTATTTTTTGAGAAGTGGACCCGAGGCTCTGGTTTTGCAAATTTCGTGATTTTCGAATTTTTTGAGTATTTTCGATTGGTTTCCTTGGCCTATTGTAACGTATTCGTTGTGGTTTTGATCAGATTCGACACTCGAGGAGATTGATTTGCTAGGAAAAGGTATAGCGAGCTAGGACTTTGGCCGGCTTGAGGTGAGTAATGATTATAAATGATGTTCTGAGGGTTTGAAACCCCGAATTTGCACAATGTAGTGCTATGTTGAGGTGAGACACACGCTGCATGATGAGCGTGGGGTCCATTACTACTGAAGATTAGGACTTGGTCCATTCCGTTTGATGATTCTACTATATTTCTGACTGGGATTTAATTGATATCATATAGTCTAGGCTAGTTTTCATGTTTGGGGCCTTGTGCCGACCTGTAGAACCCTTAGGGGCAATTGTACGTGATTGACCTCACTTTACTTGTTAAAAATATTCCCTCAGTCATGTTCTTAACTGTCAAATATAATACGAATCAGCTTAAAAATTGATAAATCAAATGAGAATAACTCGTGGGTTGGGAACCATATCTTATTTTAGCATGCCCAAGAGGCCAAGTCTATATTGACTGAGAGGGGTTAAGGACCCAAAGTGAGGGTATTTGATATTATGGATCGGGCTGCACGCCACAACAGTATATATTTATATGGACCGGGTTGCACGCCGCAGCAGTATATTATCGGATCGGGCTGCACATGCAGCAGTATATATTTATACTAATGTGACTGCACACTGTAGTAGTATAATGCTTGTGGTGTAGGAGGCCCTCTAGAGTTTACACACCCCTAGTGAGCGTAGTCAACTATTATTATCGGATCGGGCTTCGCGTGGAGCTATATATATATATATATATATATATATATATATATATATATATATATATATATATATATATACGGTCATAAACAATAATATACTATATGAATTGGGCTGCACGCCACAACGGTATAATTATTTTTTCGATTATCGTGAGAAATAAATGAGTTGAGTACTGGCTTAAAGGATTTTTACAGGACTTCTTCATTTAGCGGATGTCTTAATGTTCTTGTTGTTTTATTATAGAACTGCGTAGTGTTCGTACGAGTTTTCTTTGTGTCAGTCATTATTTATTGCCATTACTCACTGAGTCGGAGTACTCACATTACTCCCTACACCATGTGTGCAGATACAGGTATTCCGAAGGCATAGTAGGGCTTTCTGTTGTTGTTCAGATCATCACCGGAGTTATCGAGGTAGCTGCATGTCGTTCGCAGGACCGGATCTCTCCCCTTATCCTCTTTACTTTCCGCATTCTAGACTATTCTATGTATAGGCTGCTACTAAGACTTGTATTAGAGGCTCTTGACCCGTAACACCAGATCAGTGGGATTTGTAGTGGTATTTTCTTGGTTTCTGCATATGTTATCTACTGCAATAGAGTTATAATCATGTTAATTAGGCATTTGAATCCTGTTAATTTATACTCCCTCCGGTCCAAAATAAGTGATTTTTTGGTCTTTTTTTTGTGGTCCAAAATAAGTGATTTTTTCGGATTTCAAGATTGACTTAATGATGTTTTTCCTACATTGTCCTTGGAGTAAATAGTGTTGGAATATGTCTTAGGAGTGTTTATGTGAAATAGTAAGGTTAAAATGGTCAATTTGATTGCTAATTAA
Organism: Nicotiana noctiflora; assembly: GCA_032618575.1. Taxonomy (NCBI): domain Eukaryota; kingdom Viridiplantae; phylum Streptophyta; class Magnoliopsida; order Solanales; family Solanaceae; genus Nicotiana; species Nicotiana noctiflora. Next base: position 81,796 of record JASVEL010002587.1, read on the forward strand.
TGCTAAAATGTGACTTTCTTAATATGTGTGAAAACATTCAAAAATCACTTATTTTGGACCGGAGGGAGTAACGAACTTTATATGAGGGATTGTGAGTGTTGAATTGGTCGGGCTTGCTTAATATTATGTTTAGCACTTAACATTTATGGACATCCCTTGGGAGAAAGAACTAAACATCTTTCTATTCTTAAAGAAAATTGGCAGGAAAAAAAATTACTCATATCATGTGCATGCACATTAAACCAATAAATATTTTATGTGTTTATATATGACAATTTTTTTCTCTCATGGTGTGTTTGGTATGAAGGAAAACATTTTCTGGAAAATACTTTCCAATTTTCCTATGTTTGGTTGGCTTAAATGTTTTGGAAAATATTTTCCTTATCAATTCATTTTCCTCCAATTGGAGGAAAATATTTTCCTTATCAAAAGAAGGGAAAACATTTTCCAAAACTCCTTCTCAACCTTTCTCACCCTCACCAACCCACCTTACCCCCTCTACAAAAATAAGTTTTTTTTTAAAGTTTAGTTTTTCCATCCACCCTACTACCTCCCATCCCCCCCCCACCACACACAAAAAAAATATTTTTTTACCTTAATTTTTTTTTTGCAATTTTAAATTTCCATTTTCCATTTTTCTGCACCACCCAGCACTCCCACGCCCATCCCACCCCTCTACCACCCCCTCCTCGCAAAAAATATTTTTTTACCTTAAATTTGTTTTTTACAATTTCAAATTTATGTTTTTCATTTTTCTGCACCACCCAGCTCCCACGCCCACCCCACCCCTCTACCACCCTCTCCCCCGCAAAAAAAATATTTTTTTACCTTAATTTTTTTTTTTTGCAATTTTAAATTTCTGTTTTTTATTTTTCTGCACTACCGAGCCTCCACCCCACACCCTACTTTCCTCCCCGCAAAAAAATTATTTTTTACCTCAATTTTTTTTTTGCAATTTTAAATTTATGTTTTTCCATTTTTCTGCACCACCTAACCCCAACCCCACCCCTACCACCGCCCCCCGCAAAAAAAATATTTATTTGGGCTAATATTTAGGAGTTAGGTCCAAAAATTAAAGAAATTAAATAGGCTATTAGTTAAATACCCAATTAATTAATAAAATAATTTGTAAAATAATTACAGATTATAAATAATGATTTTTGTGCATGAAAATATTTTAAGACAATCACTCGATTTAGTTTCGTACCAAATTTTTCTCTCAAACCTTGAAAAAAGTAGTCTTGAAAGGTCAAATGTGCATCTTTGAAACAGAGGCATCAATTCTGTAGAAAATTATAGTCCGATAATTCCCCTTCCTCAATCATATATCATTGTATATGACAACAATTACCTAGATTTGTAATATCTAGGAAAACATGGGGGAAAACAGTGTCCACATTCCCACGAACGCACCAACTATTGAAAAAGACATGCATAATTTTCGCTTATTTCCTCATATCTTCCTCTTTCTCCACGAAAGAAAATTCAACAGACCCCACAACTTTTCTCCTATTCCTCAAGTTAAATACCTGATCTCAACCTCATAATCCAAACTTCAGAAACATTTTTCAAAAGCCATAACCTTATAATATCCCTCTTAGCTATGGTTCCAGCTCCCCAAAGTGATCTACCTCTTAATGAGAATGACTCACAAGAGATGGTACTATATGAAGTTCTGAATGAAGCTAATGCTCTTAACGTCCCATATTTACCCCAAAGAAACCAACTTCTACCCAAAAATGTCCTTCGTCCATCACAAATCATAGGAAAGAAGTACAGAGGCGTAAGACGGAGACCATGGGGAAAATACGCTGCTGAAATTCGTGATTCGGCTAGACATGGTGCTAGAGTATGGCTAGGCACGTTTGAAACAGCAGAAGAAGCTGCCATAGCTTATGATAGAGCAGCTTTTAGAATGCGTGGTGCTAAGGCACTCCTCAATTTTCCGTCTCAAGTAGTCACAGCCTCTGCTTCAGTAGATAGATTACTACTACGTCCTCCAAGTTTGAGCTCAGATAGTTATTCTAAATCCAATCATTCGAACTCCAGTTCAAATGAAGTTTCAAGCGGGAAGATTAATGCATCTGAATCAAGAATTTCAACGGAATTTTCTCAAGATATTAAGACAGAATACATGGAGAATTTCTTGGCACTCTGAATCAATTGCACGGTCGATGTTAAGTTGTACTAGGAGTTATAGTTTGTTGACACCTCGACCATAATTTAGACGTGTTAGATATTCTCCGTAATATATCTGTCTAGTCGAGTTTTACTTTCACATTATATACTCGTCTTTCTTTTTTATTTTCTTCATGAATTGTTTACAGAATTACAACGATGGTATTGTGCGCTTTAGTCATGTATTCATCTGTAAAAAGCTTAAGATTTTGTTAGCACTTCGTTTACAAATTGCAATTTGCACATTCCATTTACCACTTAAATGCACAAACGCACTATCATATGTGGGGTTGCAATAGAGACACAAAATTGTTGGTCATTCTAAGACCAAAAATATAATGGACTGTCGAACACAATAGATTAAAGGTGGGGTAGCCCCAATGGACGAGAAGCTGCGAGAAGCGAGACTCAGGTGGTTCAGATATGTGCGAAGGAGAATCTCCGATGCCCCGGTGAGGAGTTGCAAGCGGCTGTCTGTAGTTGGCTCGACTCATGGCAGAGGGAGGCCCAAGAGGTATTGGGAAGAGGTGATTAGTCAGTACATGCTATAATGTGGATTTCCGATGACATGACCCTTGATAGGAAAGTCCGGAGGTCTAGTATCAAGGTTGTAGGATAGGGGCTTCTAGTATTTCACGCTCTTCTTCTCCGAGGTAGGGCTGAGGTTGGGGGAGGGGTTTCCCATATAGGCTTGGTGTAGTGTTTTGCATGTCATTCTACTTATGGCTTATAGTTTTGAAAGTATTTCTGTGATTTCTGCTGGAATACTAATGCCTTTGTTCTTGTTGTTGTTTTGTTTATCTTGTCCTTCTATATGCAAAACTATCTATGTTTTATGTTTATGCAACGATTTATGTGATCTATCCTGGAGTCATTAATGCTTTGTTGTTTTTGTTTTTGGTCTTTTTTCTTTTCTTTTCTTTTTCTTGCGTCGATGCTCGATTGGAAACAACATCTCCGCCCTATCGGATAGGGGTAAGACTTGCGTACATATTACCCTCTCCAAACTCTACCATATAGTACTATACTGGATAGTTGTTTATATAAAGACATTTTTTTTCTAGAAGGAAGCCTTTTATTAAGAACATATATAAAGTTAATAAAGTACGATAGTTGGAACTGAACGTAGAGATTCAGTCCTTATCTACGTGCGGTAAAATAAAGTTGGGGAAATCAAAAACTACTACATCCCGGGATGTGGAGTACTCAGGCAATATTTTTCCAAAATGTGCGAGAGCATCCACCACTCCATTGTCCTCCCGAAAATTTTAATTAACTCAACGATCTTATTTAGAAAAAATAACTCAACGAAGGGAAACAGAACAGCAAGTTCCTTTGCAAGACTTGTCAAATAAATTTTAGCAGTATCAAATCTAACCCATAAAAATATACTCCATCCGTCTTAGTTTATGTGATACCATTTGAATTTTGAAAATCAAATAAAAAAATTTACTGCAAATTTTTCATATAGCTTTTAAATAACTTTAAATTATTAACTATTTCTATCACTTATAATATTTTACGTTGTTTCCAAATATGTAAATTGTATTTTAAAAAACTTAACAATTTTATTTTCGAATTCACAGCCAAAATTAAAAGAATTTGACTCTCAAAACCCGCATGTTTCTACATTATCTCATTTGACACTCCTAACAAATTCCAAAGTCCCATTTATGATTAACGCAAAACCTTGGTAAAAATTTATCCGCATCGGGTATTTACACCAAACTATAAATACATGATATGTGTCTTATATATGGACTTAAATCATTTAATCATGGTAAATTATATACATTCTCATCTAATTAAATTAATTAACTATAATGAATTAATATACTTTATTGTAAACACCCTGTATGGCTAAGTAATTATCCAAAACCTATGTAATTATGTATAGTGGAGAAGAAGACTGCTTAGAGCACTTTGTCAAGTGGTCAGCAGTCAAAAAACACACGAGGATTGTGTTAAATTAAAGAAAGAATAGAGATTCAAGATCTGCCTATTGACCATGTTAATTATCCACAGTTGACCCTGGACTCGGGTAGGTAATGGCCATATCAGAAAAAAAAAAAGGGTAAAATTAAAGAGGTAATTCTCCAATATATTTTTTATGAAAAGAAGACTTATAATCTAATAGTATCGTTTTTCTTTTCAATTGTATTGGTGTTCTCTTTCCTTCCCCTCAACTTATACGTGCTCCTTATGTATAAGGAAGAAATTAAGAAATTCATATTTTTAAATTACCAAAGGATCTTTACGGGAAAAAAAAAGGATAATTAAAATCTCCAAAGCCATCTTTACGTATATTATAAACGAGCATAACTTTTAAAAAAAGTAAAAGTAATTTTATATGCACACCTTGATAACTTTTTGTTTATAAACTATTCGAGAACAATAGAAATTCAAAATTGGACCATTTGATAAACTTTTGTCACACGCTTCACAAAGAGAAGAAATTATCTAAAGTATAAAGACAGAGGGTTGAAGGCACGTTATATAAAAAAATTCGTTGGTCTTCCCATCTAGAAAAGCATTATACGTAATCAGTGAACTCTGCAGTATTTGTTTAGACCAGATATCTACTAACTTCTAGAATATGATTCATTTCTTTTCAGGAATGGTAGTCAAACCTTCTTAACTCTTGAGAAGCTATGTTCTCTGATTTTTTTTTTTTTTTTTTTTTGTGGACTACGTGAATTCTAGCAAACTTATTTCTAGTTTTTTGAGATACAAGAAATCGGAAGGAAAGATTAGAAGGTTGTTTGGCTAAGCATATAAGCTGGTCAAATTGGTTTATAAGTATTTTTTGGCTTATCTACACGTTTGATAAAATTAAAAGTATTTAAAAATTAAGTGCTTATAAGCCAAACATAAGTCAAAGCCATAAGTTGGTCTCCCTCAACTTATCAAATTTCAGCTTATAAGCACTTTAGTTTTGACCAAAATATTTATTATTCTATCCATGAAATACTTTTTTTTAGAACAAAATTTTTCGTATACTCAGTTCTTCGGCTATTTATTATAAATTTCAGCATTTTTGTCCAAACACATAACTATTTTTTTTTAAATCAGCTTCAGCACTTGAAAATATTTTTTAACATCAGCTACTCTAAATCAGCTAAGCCAAATAGGCTCTACATATGCGGTCAAACTGCTACTAGCCGCCAATTCTCTTCAGCCACTCAATAATTGTATAGGGTAAAAATTAGTGTCAAGAATTAGGTAACTTAGAAAGCGATATGTGTCAAGGATGGCCAGTCGGCAGTGGATGACATCGGATACGAATCTGTAATTATCTAATAAGAAGCAATTCAAGATATGATCGTTATAGAAATATTATTGAAAAAAATTCCTTAGATCTTTATTAGGCTTTATTACCTTTTATTATTCTTTATTACATTTTAATTACTTATTGTTGTAGCATTAATATTGGTGTTTAAGAGGGCATATATAATTTGTAATTTATACACCCCATAGCTCTAGTATAAATAGAGGCTTTCACTCTATTTTAAGGATGAAGAAATACTAAGAGCAAAAGACTGATATTCTTTCTCTCAGTTTTTTAAGCTTATACAAGTCTACTTGAGGTTTTTCAATTAATAATGATCCCGGTGTGAATATTCTGAAGCTCAGACTTGTCTCTTCTTCAATTATTCTTATTTTAATTGCTTTGTTATTCGTTACTTTATTTTATTGAATCAATTTAATCCACATATTTATAAATCACTTATAAATATAAATATGTTATTTTACGAATAAACTATAGTCACTTCAAAAACTTTTCCGGCTTTCGTTGTTTGCTAATTGTGCAACTAAGACGGTAATTAGATAACATACAAAAGTTAGAATTTTGCAACTGATCAATATTCATGAAACAAAAGAGGCGATGACTAAAATCATATGACATATAAATTTGTATTAACAAAGTATGAATCATCCAATAATTCCTATACATAATATCCAAGAATATCATTTTAATTTAGCTAGGTGCCCTATGCCTCTTTTCCCTAATTATGTATCTAAAACTTATAATTTAATTATTCAATCACATAGACGATAATAAGCTGTCCAAATAATCACTTCCAAGATCCTCAAACTCTAGGATGTCCAAGTCACTCTGATCAAGATCCTCCTCCCAGCTTCTCATAATTCTCTTTTCCATAGGTAATTGATTAGTTACATCTAAATTATCATACATGCTCCAATCCCTGGACACCCTTTTTCTTGAATTAGAAATATACTGGTCATCCCAACCAAGATATGCACCTTGTATTTGTGAAACTGATGATGGAAAAATCCATTCTTGTTCAGGAAAAGTTAAAGATATTCCCATGGCTTGAGCTACAGTTTCAAGGGGGAAGTTTAAGTAGGCTTTAGGACCTCTTATTCTCAAAGCTGCTTTATCATAAGCCATGGCTGCTTCTTCAGCAGTATTAAATGTTCCTAGCCAAACCCTAGCTCCTTTTCTTGATGAATCCCTTATCTCCGCCGCATATTTTCCCCATGGCCTCCTTCTTACCCCTCTATAATGCCTTGTAGTAATTACCATCTTCTTCTTTTCTACTTTGACATCTTCATTTTTGCTTGTTGATTCATCATTTGAATGTATTTTGTCATTTGGAGGAAGAACTTCATTAAGAAGCTCTTCCCAAGTTTCAGCTCCCATTGAAATCCATCTTCCTAAGCTTGGCAATCTTTCAAGACTTGGTAATTCTTCCCATTTTTCAGGACATTGATTTGTCTCCCAGCTTTGAGCCTTTTCATAATTAGCTTCATTCTTGGATATGAAGTTTGCCCAAACATTCTCTAGAATCTCTTCACATGCTATTTCTTGTTGTTGGTTCTTTTCTATATGTGTCATCTTTAAAGAATATTGCATATGAATAATATTGTAGGAAATTACTTGAGGACTATTTATAAGAGAGTTTATCTTTTGTGTGCTGACTTCTTGTTTGGTGATGACTCGGAAATAACAGCTCAGCAAATGATTTTAATCTAATTGATGAATTGGAAGCCAGTATGACGCTTATACTACAAACTATGACTAAGCTAAATTCAAGGATGATTACTAGAATTTAGACATGAAGAAAGGTGTTTACTTTAGTGTTTTTAATATTTTCTTGTTGAATGCTTTGATTATAACTAATCATTTTGTGTTGTTTGCTGAAAAATCTATCCTTTTAATATTTTTTAATCCATCTATACAGTATGATTAATGAGATAACAAGCAGGTGAGGAGTATGAAAAGGCTTGTTCAAGTCTCATTTTTTTGCTTTCTCGTCACTAGTTCCTTGAACTGCGACGTTTTTTGAGTATTTCTTTGAGTTCGCAATATAAGGCTACATCATCCAATTTCCTTAAACTTCTTAGTTAAGGTACGAATGTTCACATTGAACCAGTAATATGTTTAAAAAAGCCCCTAAAAAAATTGTTACACTTAAAAGAGCCTGCCACAAGTAACATAAGCTAATTAATGTACTTAATTTAGCTATGATATGGCGAACTAATTAAAAATCCTGTACGACCAAACAGTTCGTAATTCACTATTTGCCTGAAAACAGAAACAAGTTACTCCTAACATTTAATTTTGTTATCCCCACAAACAAAAAGAAACATCACGACGAGAACCAAAAAAGAAAAAAACTTTTCTAAAAATAGTACTATTATTTGGATTTGGCGTGATTTAGTTTCACATTATGAAAGCTGAAGCAGGTAATTTGGAGAATGAAAGAACAAGAACGCCATCTTTAATTTACTGCAAAAATTGATCTACTTTTTCTTATTGTTTAGTTAATTTTGATAAATGAAAGAGACCAATTCCAAAAGAACATAAAACATATATACCCTAGCTGGGCACACCTTTGCTTTAATTATTTTCCTTCTAAAACCTGAGCATGTACACCAATGAGTTAAAATAAAAAATAAAAAATAAAAGAAGTAGAGCTTTTTTTTTTAATTGAAGGATGAAAATAAGCATTATAAGAGAAAGTTTCCACTTTTCCATTTTGTTTTTCTTTTTAGTTTTTTCTTTCTCTCTTGCCCTGGAAGAACTAATATACCTTTTGACATTTGTTTGAGTTGCTGGCTTGTCAAGGTTTCTCTTGTGTATGGGCAGAAAAGCCATTTCTTGCGAAATACTCCTCAAATAAGTGACCAACAAACTTTTTGGTTTAGTGTAAAAGAAAGTTTCTTTTAAAAGTTTATTCCCTATAGCTTTAAAAGCTTGTTTCGATGGTTATTAATTACATATTCAATTGTATTTATTTTGAATATAATATTTATTTTGATTGTTACATAAATTTTATTGTATTATAAAATTCATTGTTACATAACGATAAAAGTGCCACTTTATGAAACGGCCGAATAGGTGTGGTGATGTCATTTTCTTGCTTTTTCTCTCATATTGCTCTATCTTATTATTATTAGATAATTATATTTTATATTTTACCCAACTTTTTATATAATAATTCTACTCCGTATCCTTTTTTAGTACTCATAATATTGTTGGTGTGCGATATCATGAAATTACGGCAAACGATATGATATATTAAAATATTATATTCAACAAACAATACAATACAATATAATACAATACTATATAATACGATACATTATGAAACGACTTGTAACAATAATCCAAACAAACCGTAAAAGGTTAAAGGCGCACTTCTTTACAACAATTAATTCCGCTCAATATATTAAATTTCAATTATTTCTCTCTTTGTAAGGTTTTGAGCTTGTTTTAATTGACTATATAGTTGAGAAGCATCAAATGTTAGAAATGTATTTTTCAGGACTGAAACTAATTAATTTTACAAATAAGCAATTATTACTATGTTAAAATAGTTAAAGCATTAAAATTGATAATATGTGGTAGGTGTATTTGATAGAACGTGTTGATAAGCATTTTTTCTTTTGTTGAAATGAGTTAAATTCCTTAAAGCCATTTACAAACATTAACCTAGATTAACCTTACATGAATAAAAAAATCAATGGCAGAAATAGAACAAAGGATTAAGGAATTTTGTTTTGAAAATGGTCTTTTAGAGATCATTGAAATAAAACTATTTAGTCAAATCAAATGTACTAGTAATTTACAAAAGTGGATGACCAATTTTTGATCTTTTAATTGATCCTAGTTGGCCATAATGTCATGTCATCGTATCACTAAGATACACTTAAAGAATATTAGTAATTAGATTATTTTCCTTTTCTTTTTATAGCCAATGCACCATTTCTTGAATTTTCTCTCAACAATGTAAATAAATTAGTGAAAATAATTTTTTTTTAAAAGAGAGAAAAATATATTTCCCATGGCAAGAGCGAAAATACAAGAGAAGGCATTTGTTTACCCTAAACACGGATAACAATTAAATTTATACTGTGATTTTAAGGGCACGTTATTTACGTATAAGCACAAATTAAGAAAAAACGTAGATTGACAATGAAATTAACTGCAAATATAAATAAAGCAAACAAACTAAATGTGTAGCTTTAATACTTGAGCATCACTACCCTCCAATTAAATGAATGTTTCGCCGGAAAGTATAAACACAGTAACAAGAACATTGAGAGCTTGAGAAAGTGAATATATAGCTTTATGTAACATCAATGTGATGATGAATACAGATGATCATCTCCCCTTTATATAGTTGTGACGACCCGATCAGTTATCTCATGAGTTACCGATATGTGTTCCCCATTTCTGCTTCTTTATGCTTTGTTTATCCGTGTTATGTGGTATCTGGTTGTTCGAAGGAATAGTTTTGGTAAGGTTTGAGACACTTAGTCTCTCTTTAGGGAGCTTAAGTTGGAAAAAGTCAACTGGATATTAATTTATGTGTTAGAGAGCTTGGATGTGAGTTCCGATGGTTCGATTAGCTTCGGGAGGTGATTTTACATACGAGTGTGACCGGAATGAGTTTTGGATGTTCGGAGTAGATTTAGGCTTGAATTGGCAAAATTGATATTTTGGCGATTTTCGGTTGGTCAGGGAGATTTTGATATAGGGTCGGAATAGAATTCTGAGAGTTGCAATAACTTTGTTTTATCATTTGGAGTGTGTGTATAAAATTTTAGGTCATTCGCACGTGTTTTGGTTTGGTTGTTGATCAAAAGCGGAATGCGGAAGACTTTAGAACCTTAGGCTTGAATTCGATGTGTTATGGTGGTTTTGATGTTGTTTGAGGTATTTTGAAGATTTGTACATGTTTGAATAAGGTTATGGGGTATGTTGGCATGTTTGGTTGAGGTACCGAGGGCCTCGGGTGAGATTAGGGTGGACAATTGGACCATTCTGTATTATTTGGAGTTGCAGGTTTTGAGGTTGAGTTGTTGTAGAGCTTTGCTCTTCGCGGTTGCATAGGGGGTCCCGTGATCGCGTAGAAGCTTTTGAAGGGCACCCCATTTTTTCCTTCGCGTTCGTGAAGGTTAAGGCGTTATCCCATAAGGTGAAGGCAATTGTTGATCGCGAACGTGCAGAGTCGGTTGCGTTCGCGTAGAGTTAAGTGGACCAGGGGTCTTGGCTTGAAGTTGTTCATTGCGAACGCGCCAGTTTACGATCGAGAAGAATGTCCCACGATCGCCAATAAGGTTTTTAAAGGCCTGGGCAGAATGTTTTAAAAAGGCTATTACGCGACTCTTAACCTAACTTCCACCATTTTTAGCAATTTTGGAGCTTTTTTAAGAGGATTGAAGAGGGATTCAAGGGGAAAATACTTGGAGGTAAGATTTTCGGAATCAAAACTCGATTCTAATGTGAATTTCACCTAAATAATCATGGCAATTAAGCCAAAAATTTATGAATTAGAGCTTAAACTTAGATTTTTAATTGAGGATTTGAAAGACCATTTTATGTCGGAAATCAGCACTTTGATATGTATGAATTCGTGGGGAGATAAGGAATCTATTGATGTAAACACTATCAAATTTTGAGACGTGGGTCCGAGGGTCGTATTTTGGTTATTTCAGGATTTTTGATATTTTTTGAATATTTTTGAGATGGCTTCATCCCTTTAGCATAAATTAATGGTTACGTTCTAATTTTGGTAGATTTGGAGCATCCAGATATCAATTCGAATGGCAAAGGCATTGCTAGACAAACTTCAGGTCAGATTGAGGTGAATATTAATTTTAAATATTGTTCTGAGTGTATGAAACCCCAGAATACACAATGTTCGGCTATGTAGAGGTGATACACATGTCAAATGACGAGCGTTGGGTGGTGCACTATTGGGGATTGCGACTTAGTCCATCCCGGATGACTATTTTTCTATATATTTGGTAGCTGTTTTCTTGATATTATTATACTTTGGGATAAATGTCATATTTGAGTTTCGTGCCAACTGTTTAAACCCTTAGGGGATCATTGATGATATTTTTCCTTACTGTTTGATTTAATACTTGTGCTCAGTCATGCCAGATCTTTCAATATTTCAAAACTCAACTATGTTAATATGTTTTAGAAACCTTAAATGATGTTTTAAAGTTATTTTGAGCTAAGCTACATATTTTTACCATTGCCCGAGGGGCTTATGAGATTTTGACTAAGTAAGACCGAGGTCATGTATTGTGATGATACTTTTGGGTCGGGCTGCACGTTACAGCAGTGATATACTAATTATGATAATGAGGGCGAGTGCCTGAGATTGTACACCACGAGGTATTGATATTGATATGAGGCCGAGAGCCTGTTTATGATACCATGAGATGGCTTGACATTGCGCTTGGGCGGTAAAGGGCCCCTCCAGGAGTCCGCACACCCAGTGAGTGCGGGTACCCATTGTGATATGAGATATAGCTTTAGGTGTTGGTATGTTTTGTGATATTGCATGAGGGGCAGATTTTGATGTTATTGTGCCTGAGGGGCGGTTTTTATGTGTTTACCATTCCTAGTTATTTTTTATATATTGTTGTCTGCTTAAAAATGTGCGTTTATGAGATTTTATTGTTAAATTGTGTTTACTGATTTTGTCATTCCCCTAATAGCTAAATGTTGTGTTTAACGTAATTTTATATCGTTCAGTCTTCATTTATTCTTATTACTTACTGAGTTGGAAGTACTCACTTTACTTCATGCACCCATGTGCTCAGATTCGGACGCTACAGGTCCTACTATTGAGGGTTGATAGTTCCAGTAGACCTTTGGA